>JAQIWT010001522.1:0-10474 GCA_034696485.1 Isohypsibius dastychi | reverse complement strand
ATCTGTCGATGAATAAAATCTCATCTGTTCCGCCGTACAACATCGAGGAGTCGTTTCCAAACCTCGAGATCTTGATTCTGTCCGGAAATCCGTTTCCTTGCGAAATTCTGCCTTTAATCAAGTTCCAAGGAAAAATTCTGACTGATGGATGTATAGCAGGTAAGAATTGAAATGTTCAGCTCCTCGATTGAATCCATGCATACATCCCCAACCGCTATAGCGACTTCGAAAGCTCCAAAGTCTTCAAAGAAAGAACCTGTCGCGACGAATACTCTTGCTCCTGGTTTGTTTTCGTTTTTATTCAGCTCAAGCATTCCATTTGACATTCAAGAATGTTTGATAGTTTCGGTGAAGAGAACAACCTCATTTCACTACCAAGCAACAACCACCAAACCGGAAGTCGCTCCAGGCACAAAGCCACCGTTATACCCAACGAAAAGTTTCAGACCAGAAGTCACTTCAGGTATGCGAATTAGATTTCTACGGTTCTTTCAGAATTGAAATAATGTCTGATAATTCAGCCGAAGAGACCAGCTCACCATTTCATCCATCAACAACTTTCCAACCGGAAGTCACTTCATGTATATCAATTAAATCTCAGTGTAACTTGTAATAATATAATTTATTTTCAGCGAGTACTCCTTCACAGCCTGAGTTTCTTGAAACTGTTTCATGGAAGTCGACTGGACAGACAGACGGTAAGTCCTAAATCAAGTCAATCTTGCATAATGAAACGTTTTATCTCGCAGGCCAGCTTTATTCTGGAAAATGTTTTGGTAAAATTCTTTTATATACTCGGATTTTGTTGACTGGTCAGAATTTTTTATTTTGTTAGTGATCGAAAGATGCCCCCCGTGCAGCGAACCACTTACTCAGGCGGCAGAAATCTCTATGAAAGCGCTCCTCGAAACTCACGATTCTCACTTCCGGCTGACTGTCGTCTCGCTGATTGTTGCTGTTCTCGGAACTTCCATCGGAATTTATCAGTGTCTGAGAAGTCGGCGTGTCCCAAAAGTCATCGATCACACTGAGGTGAGATGACTCTTTTTTACACCAACCTTGTCACCTTGTAGTAACAACCTTGTGACTAACAACCTGTAACTAACAACCTACAACCTAACAACTCAAACTGCAACTAACAACCTGTAACCAACCTTGTAGTAACAACCTTGTAACTAACAACCTGTAACTAACAACCTACAACCTGACAACTACAACTACAACTAACAACCTGTAACCAATCTTTTAGTAACAACCTTGTCATACACGTTGTAAATATTTTCGTCAAATTTTTTATCATATTAATGTTTGTTTGAATATCTACTTATCGAGATGTTTAACCAAAAGATTTAAAAGCATTTATCAAAGTGTTGAGAATATCTCGAAAACGTACAGGGTCGATGAATGATGAATGACCAAATATCGTAAACATTCAATGATGAGAAGCTAATTTTGAAGATTTTTGGGTTAAATTCAGTAAGATTGGCTATTGAATTTAACTCCGAGATCTTCGAAATGCTCTCGAAATTTTGAAAACGTTGGCAAGCTCGCTTGGTACCTCTATTTAATCGCTCACAAAATTATCAAAGTCTTGAGTATATTTCCCAAACACACAAGGCTGGAAGTACTTGGTGGCAACTCCAGGTTTGATAAAGTGAAAACAGGTGATAGTACCCACTGATAAATGACAAAATATCATAAAAATTCAAGGATGAGAAGCTGGTTTTGGAGATTTTGGATTCAAGTTCGATGAGATTAGCTATTAAATTTGATTTTCAGATCTTCAAAATGCTCTCGAAATTTCCAAGATTTACCACACAAGGTGGTAGTACTGTTAAAACAGGTGATAGAACCTATTGATAAATGACAAAATATCATAGAAATTCAAGGACGAGAAGTTGATTTTGGAGATTTTGGATTTAAGTTCAATGAGAGATTTGCTATTAAACTTGATTCCAAGATCTTCAAAATGCTCTCAAAATTTTAAAGATTATGTAAAATTCACGATACTGTTTATATTACAAAGTATTTATCATGATTTCGCTGAAATTCGATGTGATAGTACCTCCTTTTTCACGAGATTTCGCTAACATCCGAGGTGATAGTACCCAGTGAAACTGTACTATTAAGATTCAGAACTTCTGGAATAATTTGAATTTCCGCACGGTAGCAATTTCAAATAACATGTCGAGTCGTAGCGAACTTATTCTCTGTTATTGGTCCAGGAAATCATCTCGAAAGCACGTGCGCTCTGGAAGAGAATTCTCGACCGTCGACCAGAATTTTTGAAGTCTACTCGCCAAAGGTTGGTCATGGCCGTCCGTCGCATGCAGGCAGAAAGGCAGAAAGACTATGAATCAGCACCTGGGAAGAACAGCGAAGATAACTCAAAAGGTGAACTTCTTCTTCTCAAAGTAGTTTTTGAGTTTTGAATATTTGTTATTTATCAGGGGCAGAAGAACAGACCATTCTGACAACTACGGATGAAACTCAACACATTGTCGAAGGTATTTTTATTTATTCGTCTTGCAGCAACCAGTTGAAAAAATTGTTTTCAGAAACCAAACCGGTCATCTCCACCGAACAAGAAGATGTTTCCGCTTCAGCACTGATTGATTTGGGTATGTACCATTTCGAGAAATATCTCTAACCATCATTCATTGTTTTAATTGGCAGAGTCGACGAAGAAGGATAGTCCCAGCCATTACGGAAGCGCAGCAGATATGAGCATCTCCGAAGGTTCAATCTCATCCAGTGAAGAAAATCCAAACGAGATCACCATGGTTGAAGTCGATGGTATAATGAACAATTCAAAAGAGTACTTTAATTGAACATGGTATATCTTCAGTTCATGCTCCTGAGATTGGAGCCGGAAATGAAGCAGCTGAAGCTGGAGGGGGAAACGATGATCCGCAATCGGAAGATATCACCAGTGCCGGCGGTCAGGGACCGCGCCTGCGACCGCGAGATTTGATCAAACCTGTGGACCGATATGGATCTTGAACTGTAGTTATGGACCTTTTCAGTTTTGTACAGAAGTTGCATTTACAGAAACGATTATTATACTCTTCAAATTTATGTAACAGTATTCCTTTTGTACCGAGAATCTCGAGAGTTGCTCAAACAGTTCCTGAATTTTGATTTTCGAAACTTTCATTTGTACCGATGTTCTTTTGTATCTCGACCCAGCTGATTATTATTTCAACGATCTTTTCGTTTGTTAGTTTGTGATTTTCAATAACCAGATTATTTCGCCAATGCGAAAATGAATCGTTGTGTAATTCGGCAAGTCGCTGCAGGTACTCGAGCGTTATCCTTCCAACTTCTTCAGGTCGTCCACGTTTTGTAATTCGCTCAAGAGCAACTTTTGGTGGAGTTTTTAAATATACAATGAAGCTCTTTGCTTTAGCAAAGTGCTCCACGGCATTTCGGTGCTGCGTTTTTAAGTATTCAAACTCCTTATCTGTGAGACACCCTTTGTCGAACAAAACTCGGGCGAAAATATAGGAGGATTGCAGACTCCTTTCCCATACAGATGTTCCAGTCTTGCTACCTTCACTGAAGCATCGTTGTATGAAAGACTGTTGAACCAAGTTTTGGAATCTGAACGCGTATCGTTCAGGGTCTGCGTAATACAGATCGAGAACATTCACACCATTATCATCGGTCCATTGATCAACTGGTTCAGGAAAAAACACCCAATCAGGACGGGCTATCCGCAAACCTTCCAAGACAGATGATTTTCCGCTTCCGATGATACCTTCTATGAAAATATTGACGACCATTCTCGAGTTTTATATGTCTAAAGCGTTACAAACGAATGATAGAGATTCGCTAATACTCTCCAAAAGGAATAAAACGAGAATATGAGATACATCCTTATATACCAAGCGGGATTCTTCTAAACACATTATGAAATCATTACGACGTCTTGCGGAAATATAGACAGGAAGATGGAAATTCAAAAGCGTGAGTCGCGCTAACAGAAGCCGATAAACACGAGCATTCCCATTCTGAAAAGGATGGATGGTCAAAAACACGTTTGTAAAATATGCGAGATTATTAAGAACATTTTCAAATCCATTCCACTCCGTAGCGCTGAGAAAACCACAGAGTTTGCCCATTTTTCCCGCGATGAATAATGGTTCAATATATCGAAAACTACTGCATTCTTGAGCCGGGGCAGCAGAGCTTGAACGGTAATTTCCAGCATCAACAAGTATGCTACACATAGTAATTGCATGCAGCCCTTTGATGACCTTTTCGGTAATAATCTCTCTCACTTCGGGTGAATTCGTCATGCAAACGATAAAATCGTATGCTCTTGCAAAATTATATATTTTTCTTGCGCTGCGGGTTTTAGGGATAACAAGCATATGAAGAATTAATTCTTCGATACTTGTATTGATTGATATATTGCCCTCCCCAAGTAATGATTGGTAAACGAAATGCTCCCGGTACAAATCTGCGAGCCCACAGAAAAAGTCAGTATTCACTGGCTCCGAAGCAAAACGTGCTATCCGTTCGGACATGGAAACAATCAAGCTTTTCAGGGAGTAATACTCCAAATTTTGATAAGGCGGCATCCACCAAAGTTTCTCAATTCACCAGCTGCTCAGATAATCACACTGTTTTGGTTTTTTAATTTTCGGTGACTTTGTAGCCGGCTTTTCCTTGTCCGGTTTAATTTTTTCCATCTTAACTTTCTTCTGGTTCTCATCTTTTTTAAACTCCTTCTCAGGAACCAGAACAAAACTTTCCATTTTAACGTTGTCAATAATAAAAACACGTTCAAAACCGTCTTCTGTTTCACCCAAGACACAACTTCGCAAACGTAGCTCCTCAGGCGTTACTCCCCGCAAGTCGATAAACAAATATCCGTATGAGGGACTAGTAGCTTTTTTATATGCTACAATGAAGCTTTTGGAAATGCCAGGGTACATTTGTCTGCCAAGAAAATTGATTTGGCTCATGTCACGAGGTTGCTTGAAAATAACCATGTAATGTGTATTTAATGAAATTGTACGCATGATTGGATTTTGATGATAAAGATTTTGCAACACCAAGATGCAGCTACGCCGCAAATGATGCGATGCTTTCACAAATAAAGAAAGCACACACTGTTTCATTTCATCTAACATGTCATCGATAATTATAAGTGAATCAACGGGTGCAAAATCCGCGTCAGCTACGTTTTCCGGTAGTCCTTGAATAAACACAATATTTGCCAATTCGCTTTTGAGTTTGTCGAAATAATCCTTGCAGTAATACGAATAAATCCAAAATATTTTCTTGGGAAATGGAGATATTTTTCTAGCTATTAACATTTTGGCAATCCAAGTGCTTTTCCCACTCTGGCTGGATGCACATATCAACGCGTTAAAAGGGTGAATAAATCCAAGCTGGAAATTAACTTTTGTAGCCATACGGAAGTGTGGAAAAATCCTGCAAAAGGCAACGTTTATCAAAAACAAACCTAAACTTTTTATCTTGTGCTTTGGAATAAACGCGCCAGCTCCCTTTAGTTCGGAAAATTTTCATTGGGTTGCAGACTATCCGAGAAATGTCAGGGTCACGGATCATCTCTTCGATTGAAGCGAGGTTGAAAATGTCCTTATTTGATGAATTGATTGTCAAACCTTTTGCTTTAAACACTTCTTTACCTGCGCGCGTGCAGTACGCATAAGTTTTGCTACCAGCGCAAAAGAAAGCAGTGATCTGGTCGCCGTCAAGTTCGTCCTTAAAATCACCGAAATTCACACCACAAGGTATTGTGAACTCGTATTTCGCAGATTCCGTGAAGAAAACGGAATCGGTATCGCAATATAGAAGACGATCTGGCGAGATGGAGGTCATTGCTTGATAGAGGATTAGTCGTCCATATGAGGTGCAAAATGCCGCAACCACAACGTTGCTATTCAAATCGGAAGATTCGTACTCGTTACGATACCGATACTGGAGTTGTACTGTTCTTTCATCAAGTACATTGAGGTAATCAATTTCAAACTTATTCGAAAACATCAACGAATGAAAGCGGTTTACATCTTTGACATATTCAAATTTCGGTAAGTTTGTGCGAAGGGCAAACCGACCATACAAACAGTTCATCAGCAACTTGGTTATGAGTCGCATGACCGGATTGTCCTGGATATCGGCATCGGTCAAGAAAACTCCACTTGCTTCCAAGGATTTGAGGTAATCAACACGCTCTTCAGGCGAATCACAACCAGCCGGCCAACCGGAATTTGCAATTTTATGCTTCATGAAGCATTCAATGTATTCTTTAAACAGAGAACTGGAGCTGAGAGGATAATTCCAAACTTCATGAATTTCAATAACCTTGTATCCAAGCTCAAGTGCGCGTATCACCTCCACAATTGGGAGCGTGACATCAAGCGCACGTTCAATATCAATATGATGACACTCCATTTGCGACATTTCAGCACAAGCTTGACATAATGTGAAAAACATTTTACCGTTCAAGTGTACAGGTAGCAGTGGCACTCGAAGATTTCTCGGTGGTAGGATCCGCATTGAAACTAAACCAAAGTACTCAGACAACGGCTTGAAATTTTGAGTTATGATTTCTGGATGACCCACTGGGAAGCGTTCATTCCTTAAAACATGAGGATAGAGCGAAATGCAATCTTTGTATGACACATAATCTCCGTTTTCTGGAACCGAGATCAACTTGAACGCCTCACTTCTTCCTCCACGAAGTGCATCTCTTGGATTAAGCGACTTTGCACATGACATTCCGGACAAGATTGCTTGACATTCGATATCATCTTCTTTCATTTTAGCCCAGTCACAACCCCAGATCTCAATGTATTTGTATCCCATCGACTCTAGTCGAGACTGTCGTTCTTTTGTTTGTCTAAATAAATCTCCCATGCATTCCCCAGCCAAATTTTGAGCATCCGGGGCCATACACTTGTCGTGCCCGTGGTAGAAGCATCCTTGATATTCAAACACGGTGCGAGACATCTCATCATAGCCATCGACACGGTACTTTCCAATTCTTTTTTCTCCATCAATATGGTTTTTCGCGTGTCGTATATTCAGTTCAGGGTGTTTTCTACTCATATAGAAGAGCCATTCTATGGCCTCGTTTGAAGTGTTTCTTCCCGAACCAAATGTGCTCTCCGGTAATAATCCGATCGAGTTTTCCGGCATAAACGAGGCTCGATACAACATGTTAACAAACCCGGCCAATGTAGTACTTTCGGTCAATGGACAGAATCCAGTAAGTTTCCTCATATTTTCCGAATATTTGAGACAGACAAGGCGAAGAATATCAACATCAGAACGGCAGTACTTTATCATTTCGTGCTTGAAATCCCACCGTTTTCCCTTTTCGCCATTGATCCAAGTCTTCAGCTCAGCAACTTCTTTCTCTGCCATCCCGCTGGTAAAGAAAAACTCTTCACCAGGTATTTCTCCAACATATTCGTAATGTTCAGGGGCGGTGAACAGAAAAGGGAATGTACCTTTCATGACATTTGAAATACCAAAAGCTTTCGGTAGACTAGCTAACTTGAAAGGCAGATGGCATAAAGTGTCGCGTATAATTATTTTGAGGCTCTGAATATTAATTTGGATAATCTTGAGTCCTTTCATCATCACATCAGGGTAAATCTTATTTTCCTGTAGAAACTGGAGAAGAAAGTTTCCATCGTACCCACTCATATTGTGAAACAGCACAAGACGATTTCGGTGGCTTTTGGTAAACAGCCAACTACAAAATTGTTTCTTTGTATCTGCACCAAAGAACTCGAAAGTCTCCCCAGAAGAATACATTGCCACTGCACACACTGGGATGTGGTCATTGGTGGAAAGGTCACACTCAAAATCAGCAAAAATGAAGTTTGCAGGTAATTTCGGTGAGTCGCTGTACCGCTTGATGTAACACTGATGATCAGGTTGCACCAAAGCCTTACAATTTCTACAGTATCTCTCATGACAGATGTGTCCTTCATGCAGTCTCTTTCTTATTCTGTTAATGTGGCATCCACAGTTTTTGCAAACATAATGCGTCTCGCAGATTGGGGCGGTTCCATCCACAGCAGTTCGATGAGCGTTAAAACACGTTTCATTTCCAAATATGCGGTTACACAGCTCACAGTAGAGGCGGGCGTCAAGTTGACACAAGACTTTTTCTCGTAAGCAAACATAGCACTTGTTTGGGCAACGGTGATTACGTCCTTTTAAACTCATCAAGTATTTCTCACAAGAAGTACACTGAACAGCCTTGTTAACGAAGGGGATTATCCGTCGGATCACACTGTAATGATTATCGTTCAGAATCAACTGGATTCGTTTTTCGCGAGACTGACCGCTAAAAATAATATCTTTCGGATCCTCACTTCCATAAACAATTATTTGGTAGTCTTTGAGGTATTCCTGAAAAATGCAAACCTGATCCAAACTGACGGGTCCTGGCTTGATACCCACTTTCTTATGAAGATCGAGGGCTTTTCTATACTGAACAGTATTTTTGCGATTTTGCCTGGTGATGGCAAGCCATTCTTTCTTTTCTTTTTTATCGGCAAGTCCATCACAGAGTGCTTGCCCGACAACTAAACTTCGGGCAAAACATAGCCCATCATTATCGTCACGAACACTGATAACGCTCCGTTTACCACGCAGGTGCTTTGCGAAAATGATTTCCTGACGCCGCATTCGACCACCGGCTTTAGGTAAAGCTTCGATGCGAGTAACATTGATTGAGATTGGAACCTGGAGACTGAACTCTTCATAGCTTTGCAAAACACTAACGCATGCATCATACAGCATTTCTGCATTAAGGTCCTCTTTTCGTGTAGTTTTCAAAGCAATTGGTCGTGTAAGCTGATCACTCTGTAGAACAACACGGATCAAATCATCTTTCTCAGCCTGTGCAGTGAGTTCAGTGAACAAATGATCAAAAAGCCTTAATAGAAGCGGCAAGATATTATGCAGCCCTTGAAAGTTCATTGGGTTCACATTGAGCTCAAAGTCACTTCCCCAGGCACCAAATTTTTTATTCCGAACGGTGCGAATTGTGCGAAGGGTGTACCAATCACTAGGCTCACCAGTGAGCATCAGATCCAATTCACCGTCTCCATCTGAAGCTAGGGATAGAATTCGTTCTTTTGCATACTCAAACGATCCATGATTATGTTTTGTACGTGCGTAAAGGTCAACTACTTGAGCAATGTCCGAACAACGAGAATACAATTCACCCAGTTTATCCATTCAACGGTTTTGCTACATGAAAGCAGAATAAGGTTGTGATACAGAACGAGTAAACTTATATAACTTTACTGACACGACGAGATTTATCAATGTGAAAAATATGTGAAGTCTCAAGAAAACAGAGCAGTGTAAGAGATTCAGTCAGAGCTTCTTTAAACCGTAGATCAAGTCGGACGTTCCGAACTTTGGTAGTTTGTAAATCGCATGTGGTGCGTGACGGGAGCAGTTCGAATGGAAAAAACGCATGTCCGGTGAGAAGATCATCATACGGTACCTTATACGAAACGTCCTGCTCGTTATTTCCCATATCAGAAGCTACAGCATTGTATAGCTCGATGAAATTTTTCCCGTCTTCGTCGATGGTGTATTTTTCTGTTTGATTGTCAATCGTCAGTGATATTTCCTCGAGTTTATGAGTCGTAAAATTTAACGGATTTTTCTTGTAATCACCAACATAAGCTGTATGTGAAATGAGAGCAAATGTTACTTTTGACGGCAACCTTTCACCAGCGAAATAATTCTCAATCGAGTATGTTCGTGCACCGGGTACGAGTTGTCTATCACGGACTTCAATACAGTTTGGAAGGATGTAGCAAGCAGGGCTCGTCGAGGTCAGTTTTTTCTCCATATGCGCGGTGACTTTGGGATCAAGTTTTATGTATTTCACATTCAGATGTGCCGCTTGGAAATTAATCCGAAACTTGGCCGTTTCATTCTTTGACATGAGGGCAAATGCCGGCTCTTTTCTATAAAGTTTTATTCGCACTCTTACCTCCGATAGTAAGAAGTTTTGCATAAAGAAAAGTTCATGCATGGGTCGTCCGTATAACTCAAAAACTCGCTGCTCCTTCGTTTGTAGATAACGTTCTTTGAGCCCAACATTTTTCCCTAGTATTCCAGTATCGCTGTCGTCGAACGATTTGAAAGTGTCTGGATTCCATAAAATTCCTCGGGCCATAGTTTTTTTAACCCCATGATCGCAGTTGAAAATGCAGTTGTAATGAGATTTATATGGCAAATTATTAAACCCAATGTCAATTGGTGTTCCATTTAAACTGACGTCAATTCGGTCAAAGAGCATGTAAAAAAACGCATTTACGGGACCCGCATCGAATAACTTTCCATCTGTTCCTTTTGTCTCATTCGCATTTTCTATACTCAATTTCAGGTAAAGATAAATATCAGAAGGGTCAATATACAGTTCAGACGAAAGAAACTCAAATTCCAAATATTCCGA
>JAQIWT010001521.1:0-10476 GCA_034696485.1 Isohypsibius dastychi | reverse complement strand
ACTGATTGGCTGGGCACTGGGCAGTTTGGCCGTGCAGATTTAATTCTGACCAGGCAGATTAGGTTTTTCTCCTCGTAGCTTTTTTGGTTCATAAAGGCCTTCAAGCCCGGAAAGTTTTCTGGTTTCTTATAGTTCTGCTCCTACTTATATCTGTTTTCGTGGTGTTTATGGTCCTTGGGTTGACCATCGTCGCAGTCTCTGTAGTTGTTATGGTTCATGGCTGCCCCCAAACATTGAAGAAGTCGTATTCACCGAAGTCCTCCTAATAGTCCGAGTCGTTTTTATTTTGGCCCAAATGGGCTGCCATAGTCTATGTATCTAGAACCGACTTTACTGGAAATACATGTTACCTGGGTAGGTCCTCTAGGCTCTACACTCCGTTAAGAAATTTACTGGAAAACTTCAATGTCAAGTCCACGAGAGTTTTCCAGTGAATTACTGAACGAAGTGTAGATCCGTACCGAGACCGATAACGATAGTGCACAGCTACCGCAACGCAACTAACCGCTTCAAACGGCTATGACAAAAAAGTACACTTTTTGGATGACCAGATGAATTACGAAGTCGCAGCTGCAGTGTCGTCAAATAGACCAAGAAACGAATATGAACCCAGCAGTTTTGTTCTAACTCGTAAGAAATTCATCGCGCTCGAGGCAAGGTCATGGTGTGCAAACTACTTGATCCAACTTCACTTGCTTGCACTTCATCGATTTCTTCTTAGTTTTTTCGTGGCTGTTGACGTCATTCATGACCGATGTTCAAAATAATGTCAATTCATGCCCAAATCACAACATTGAGTTTCGCAAATTTTTAAACTGTAATTAGACATGCGCAATTAGAGATATACTAATTCCATTTACGAAAAGCCCAATTTATACTTTGTCACGAAACTTAAGATGCTTCAGTCTTCTAACTGTCTTTTTGTGCTCTTTCGGGGGAGGAGACCGAACGACGAAGCCAGAAGACGAACTGGTAAGAAATTCCCATCCTGGTGAACAGAGACGGGCGTCTCGTGCTTTTCAGACCAGGAACTGCCAATATGATCATAAACCCGAGTTGAGAACATTTCTCCGATCGTAGGTCTCACGATACAAACGATCTTTTTCTCGATGTTCAGAACCCCCACAATCACATCGTGGCAGGTGGCTGAAAAGAATTATTTGGTTCATTCTTTTACGAAGAAGTCACATTACATTCAGAAGTCACATTACATTGTACATTCAGCGTGCAAGAAACGCTAAATCCTTGTTCTGTCCAACCCCTACCTGTAGGTCTTATAATGTTCATCATTTCAATACCGTCCGAATGGTTTCGTTATTTCCACCGTTTACATAAAGGGACAACGAGGGATCCTCCTCCAGTTTAGTACTTACATACGGTAAATTTAGCTGCGTTTCTCTCACCTCTCTCTCTGTCCGCGATTGATTAGAGAATTGAATGTGGATGTTCACATCAGCTTAGACAAAACTCCGTCATCGGGGGGATGATTTTGGAAACAACGATTTAAGTCATTCAGGATAACCAGAATGACATGTCTTGTCAACAAGGCTACTTCATTAACATCTTAAGTGCCGCGTTTTTGACGTTCTGACACCTCTCCAGCTAGTAACCTTTCGAGTCTATTCGAACTGCGGTTTAACACAATCGAGGGGCTGGACAGTACTGGCGTTTGTAGCGTTGTATGCTACGTTTGCAGCAGTCCAGATCTGCAGATAAATGTAAATACAGGTATTACCTGTGGTTCGAAATTCTGAAGTAGCCGCATTGAAAACCCACAACCTGGCCTGGCCACGCACTGAAAAAAGGCGGGCAATCAGCTTAAAAACTGGTAGGAACTCATCTTTACCCGTGATGTATATCATTTCGTCTGGTCCAACGCAACAACTTTGCGGTTCAGCCCTGAAGGGCGGTGTCACTGGTGAAGCAGCCGACCAAGCCTCAGATGGAATGGCACTGCTAGGGTCATAGGAATAGTGATTGGTCTTGGTGAATATATGGATCTTTCCGGCAAGTCCAATTAGCAGAGAATGATGCAAATTGATGGGTGATTTGACTTTAAACGTATCGTTGTTGCCGACACTCGTGTCGGAACAATCGACTTTGAAGAATCGGTTGCGGCTATCAACCCGGCACGCTAAATAGATGAATCCATCGAGATATGCAGCGGAACCTAGATCGAAAATTACTGAGATTATTTGTGGTCTGAACAGTCCATAACTCACGTTCTTCAAAAGTTATTCTACGTTTCGTGCAAAAATCGGATGAAGGCAGTGAAGCAAATTTTGAAGTCCACACATCGCGGATTGGATCGATCGAAGCTATTGAGTCCTTCCGGAAAACGTAGATGATATTGGTCGACGATGTGCAAAAAGCTTGATTCTCAAAAGTCCGATTGTAGAACTTGTTGGTCAATGACACCGATCCTGCAGATCGAGCGAATGGGTCCAAGCACAACATCCCGGTTTTATCGACTGGCAAGTATGCTAGCACTTCGATTGTTCCTGAAAAGATGGAACCTGGTCAAGCTTCAACTAGTAATAATTCCTGGTATTTACGTGGCTGAGATTCCGACAGATCGTTGACACAGGCGGCAAACATGCGAACAACGGCAGGTGTTGACGCTTCATCCCGAAACTCAGCCAGGACATTTTCCGACAAACAACCACCTCGGATGTACTTAGCCATAGCCACAAAGTCATGGGACCTTTCAGCAGGATCGACTGCGACCCAGCGGCAAACAGTTCGAAGAAGTAGATCTTCCGAAACAATGAAGAGATCGTTATCCGAAATAATATCCAACCACTACAACAACCGGAATAAGATAAGCTATATAGCTATATAGCCGGATATATCCGGTCAAGACTTTTTACAGTCACCTGGTTCCCAGACCAGTCCATCAACTGCTCGGAACACGTTGTAATTATATGTCCAAATTTGCTCTTGACAACTTTTGAAGCTTCCTCGCTCAGGCCAATACATCCGTGGAATTCCTCTGGTGTCACATAGCTCCACAGAACAAAGGAGCTGTTGCAATGTTTGATCTCGTCCCGAATCAATAGGGAAAACCGCTGCGTAATGTTTGTCATCTGGAGAAAATTCGCTGCGCCAACGACGGTCGCAAGGCTACTCTGGCCTCCAATTTCCAGCAATCCGGTCGAAGAAAGCTCTACCAACCTAGATTTTCGAAAATGAACACATTCATTCATCAAAAGAAGGAAGATATCCTCACTTTTTAAAGACGTCAAGTGCGACGTTCTCCAGTTTGATTTCAGGAGTCAAGTCTGGCTTTTCTTTGTTCCAACGTGTCAAAAAACTTCGGAAGTATGTGCTAATCTGGACGAGATAACTTTTGTTGCAAACAATTGCATCTTCATCTTCTCCTTCCCCGCGAACAATAATCTGATCTTGTAATCTCATCTTCCAGTGTTCTTGGAGGATTTTCAGTGAGTCAAAATCGTCAACCTTGAACAACTTGGCGTACGACTTCCCGTTCTTCTGGACCACAAATCTGGCAGGCCAATCCATTTTTGAATACATATCAGAAATATGACAGCTGGTTGAAGAAGATCTTTTTTTGCTCAAAACGGAAACGGGAACTTTCCGCCCTGCTTGATTGCGAGAGAAATGCCAGTTTTGAGTGTTTTACTTTTTTCCTGCCCATGAGTTACCCGCGAAGTGCGAGCAGCAAGCAATACAACAGCAAGGGGCACGCGCTTGCTGTTGTATTGACTTGACGCACTTGCTTTGTTTAACGAAAGCAATGGAAACGCCTGATTGGATTAATTCTGAATCCCTCTTTCTAACTTCCCACTTTGCTTGGCAAATGCTAACGTGTTTCCAGCAAACTGTTGAGCCGCTCATACTGTACCGTATTCGAATCAAACTGAGATCAGATTGAAAAACGAGAAAGCAGATTGAAGAACGATAACCAAAAATGATGTTTAGCAATCTCCCATCATTCATTCTCACAAAGTGATCTTGCAGAAAGCGCTGATAATGCTAATACACGTAAGCCGTTTAAAGTACAGCGAGTTTGATACGCGAGTTTGAACTCCACGCAACGTTACTGACCTCACATTGCGGCATGTGGTTTCAATCATCAAAAACATTTAGCGGTACCGCAGGGACATCAAACAGGCATTAGTCAACTCTTGGTCAAGCGAGGCGAGGCTTGGAATCGAATGCAGCTAACCAGGCACCTCGTTAGAGCGATCATCTTGTTTTGCGAAATCTTCAGATCCGTTATGGTAGATCAATCTTGTTCATTTCAATCCATTCGGCGAAAGCGGTTATATACATCAACAGGTAAATACGAGTTAAACAATCTCAGCGTGACCTTTTGATCACTTTCTGAACACCTCTTCAGCCCGACATGTTTTTTGCCTCATCTCGCTAGATTGTTAGCAAAAGCCGGTCAGCATAATGTCAAGATATCTGACTGGTGCTGGTCAGGGACGGATCGAGCTCAGGAACCCCCGGGGTGCTATTGTAGCACCCACGCGATCGGTCAAGAAAAAAGTCGCAAAAAAACTGCGGGGGTGCAATCGGTTTTCAAAAAAACGCACCTAGAGCGATCGACTCCAGGGGGAATTGCGGGGGTGCGATTTTTTTAAATCAGGGGGTCTCGCGAAATACACTGGGGGTCCATCTCCGAAATCGGTTACTTTTATCTAAAGTTCAACTGAAGAACTAAACTGTCTTCAATCTCTGAACCGTTCTGGATTTTTTGGTGACCCGATATTTGTACAACAACGATGCATGTTTGGGTCCTGGAAAACTGACGGATTTACGTTCGGCCTTGGTTAACAACAAAACGTTTTCCACGTTGGCGGCTCAGAATAACTTCCATAATCACAGCAAATATTCCAACCCGAGAATATTCCGGCTGATTAAACAGTTCGTTGACGAAAAACACAAAGAAGACAAGAGCGTATTTCCGGTTCGCGATGATATGGTATGGTGCCCTCACATGAACAAATATGGCTTTACATAAACGAAATCTGAGCACACAAATTTCTGGTGTCTTGAAATGATAGATATGAAGTATGGAGTATTTGAATTTTGAACTGTTAAATTTTAACGTTTTTGAAAGAGGAATTAGGCTGAATTGATTAATTACCTGATGTGACTTTTTCGTTTGTAGTTGGATCTGGGCATTGAAGATGACGACGACAGAGATTAATTTAGTGTGCTACATTATCACAATGTGTGCCACTTAAACAATTGTGTGTAATATTAAAAAGCTTTAATGTGGCACGCAGGGATTAATCTAAGGAGATTTTTTTTGTTCGAGTCGGTTGCCGGCGCGATATTTTTGGACTGCGGCCTTTCACTTAACGCAGTCTGGAAAGTTTATTATAATTTGTTGAAAGAGACAATTGGTTTGTGCCAAACTTCCGAAATCGCTGAACGAAAAAGGAGTTCGGTTGGGATTTGTTTTCAGATCGATATGTCGAGCATTGTCCGAAGAATCCTGTGCGCTTATTGATGGAAGCTGAACCGGCTAATAATCACTTCGGGTGCGGCGAGTTTTGAGTTGTTCGTGTTTTCAATAGATGTTCACGTTTTTTCTGTGTCAAAAAAAGTGAGTTCTGCGCGAGGAACAAAGTGTCGGTGACGGTGCAAGTGTTTGGAAAGGGCGAATTCACTGGCATCGGGAATAATTCGCGTGCTGCGAAATGTAGTGCTGCTAGAAACGCCTTACTCCAATTGAAGCATGCTCAGCTGAAGAATATGTTCTGATTTAGATGGTATTTCTTCAGTCCGTTCGGTGACCTGACGAATATGACTAGAATTCTTAAATGACTTTTTTCCATTCGTTATTTGATATCTTTTATGGAAGTGTTCATACTGAGACTTTTTCGTTGTTTTTTTGGGTTTGAATGAGCTGTTTGCGAGCTGGTGGACCAAGACCGTACTTTGGTGGTACTTTTTGTTTGCACGGCTTGTGACGTGCGATAGATCAATCACTACGAGGAGAAATCCCCTAACACGATTACTCGTGTAATTCGCAGTACACGGACCTTCCAATTATGATTGGCATCTTGTTGACACATTGTGGGTACATCGTAATTACAATAGCTAGATAACCATATATAAAGCCAAATGAAGAATATTGTTAAATTTCAAGTTCCAAGACACGTAGCTTATTTAATCAGTTTTCGCCTGTGTAAAATGACAACTATTCTGATCGTGATTTTTGCACTTGGGATTTTCAGCACCGTTGCTCAGATTCAGCAGCCCGTTCGGTCTGGCTTTCAAAAGCTTCTGTGGCCGCATTTTTCAAAAACAAAAAGCTGGGAAGCATTTGGGTACGAATGTGATTTTGTTCGCGAATCAGGATTCCATAGATGGAATTGGAGATATGATGGCCATCTCAGCTGCCCTGGACTGGGATCATGGACTGGAAGCAATTGCTTGAGCCGCGGATGTGCCTTCAAAGAGCCGATGAAAGAATACTTGGCTGAACTGCTTCGGACCAAAAGGGCAACGAAAGCACAACTGATTCAACACATCCAGACATGCGACTGCGAATTCGATCAAACGGATATCGATGATATGGTTGAGGCTGTGCATGGTCTCAATGTCGCCTGAAATTCTCGCATGTTATTGTTCTGTTCGTTGATGTGTTGTGCTTGGAAAAAGAATTGGGAGAGGCTATTCCCACAACCTTTTTAACCCAAACGCTATTCCCACAACCATTTCCACAACCTTTTGCTATTCGCACAACCTTTATTTAAGAATTTCAGCTTATATACTTCCTTACGAATTACGATACTTTAGACCTTGTTTTATGGTTTTGACAAATGAGCCTCAAAACAATAGGCCAAATTAAACGGTTTGACCAGAGTGGTCAACCCCCATGAATTACGATAGAGCTCTCGCCAAATGGATCATACTGTTTTCGAATAATACATATATATTCACATAAATATATTTCATTCAACGTGCATTCAAATTTTAACTGTCCACCCTTCCAAAAACCAGAGCTGCCGCGAAGAATGAACAATTTTCTCAGGATTGAACGCAGATGCCGATTCGGCATCCGCATTGCCGAGATTCGAGAATATAACTCTCAAAATGGTGAAAATAAGCAGAGAAATCAATTTGCTTCATTGTTACATTGTCTCGATGCATAGTGTAGCGCACAGATTTCGAGCGTTTCAGCCCAGTGCCAATGTGAGGCATTTTATCACGGTCTTCAAACACATAAATGCAAGAAAGTAGGCCGAAAACGAAGTCTATTCCGAATTAGCCTGTTGTTTCAGTTATATACTAAATGATTACATGATATTGGCACCTCAGCTATGATAAACACACAACGAAGAACGAACGGCGCAGATGCTGATATGGTAATAGAACTTTGATGGTACGACTGGCCCATCCTCACCGTCTCTACGCATGGGATCACCAAAACACAGGTGCAGCTATCCGAAGTGGGCAAACCTTTCTGCGTTCTTTTTCCCTGATTACGCATGGAATCACCAAAACAGAGGCGCAGTTATGCGAAGTGGGCAGAGGTTACTGCGTTCTTGTTCGGTTGTTGGCGTGATATGGTGACCAGATGCTAGTTACCCAACCTCTGTTTTTAACATGTACGTGGGAATTCAACCTGATTGCAGTTATTCTGGATACGAAGTATGCCGATCCTTTTTAAAGATAGCGTCAGTTGCCCAATTTGACATCTAGAAGCTTATAAAAACCAGTTGAGTACTGTAGACTGCTGGATTTTGAGAACTATTGACAAGCCAGGTTTTGGGAATCGCGACTTATTTGTACAGTGTCAACCAACAAGATGAAAACTACTCTCATCGTGGTCTTCGTATTTGCGGTGCTCGGTACTGGAGCTCATGGTCAAGACCTCATACAGTCTGTAAACATCCTCAGAGGCCTCTATGATTTTATTCGCTTGGATTTCAAATTAGAGAGAAGCTGGGAAGCTTTTGGACACAAATGTACATTTGTGCGTGATGCAGGATTTCATAGCTGGGAATGGAAGTATGATGGCTATCTCACTTGTCCTGGACTGGGATCTTGGAGCAAAAGCAAGTGCCTGAGCCGCGGATGCGCCTTCAAAGAGCCGATGAAGCAGTACTTGGCTGAACTGGTTCGTACCAAGAAGGCTACGAAGGAACAGCTGGTTCAGCAAATTCAGACTTGCAACTGTGAATTCGACCAAGGAGATATCAATGAGATGGTGGAGGCTGTCAACAGTGTTACTGTCGCCTGAAACTCTCGCGTGACCATGTTCTATCAGTTGATACGCTGTGCTTGAAAAAATAATTTCCCTCTTGACCTTGTTGTATCTATTTCATGACAGAGCCTTAGAAGAAGTGAGACCAGATCCGTACACGGTTTTGATTAGACTGGTTATCTACGTATGAGCTCTCGCCAAATGAACCATTCTTAGTTGAAACGGTGTTTCTCATTCGGATGTCTCATCAACTCATTTAGGAATCGCATCTCATTTGATAAGTGTCGTCCTACGAGATGAAAACCGTTTTAATCGAAACCTTCATGCTTGCGTGCGCAGTACCACAGCGCAGGGTCAAAACTTCGTACAATTTATCGCCTTCTTGAAAAATATCGCGTATCCTGGAATCCGAGACATGTTGGCAAAAAGAGTGAGCTGGGAGGCGTTTGAATACAAATGCGACTTCGTTCGTGATCCAGGATTTCATAGTGATCTCAATTGTCCTGGATTGGGATCATGGAGCAAAAGCAAGTGCTTGGGCCGCGGATGCGCCTTGAAGCAGTACTTGGCTGAACTGGCTCGAACTAAGAAGGCTACGAAGGAACAGCTGGTTCAGCAAATTGGGGAGATTGCGCTAAGCAAAAAAGCGATGACACCATGCCGTCATCCCATTTTCAAATCGACCAATCTCGGTCGGTATGAGCCCGAATGGATGGGATCATGCAAAATCGGGTTTAGCGCCACGACATCCATCAGAATGGATCACACTGAGCGCTGTAACGTCGATA
The DNA here is from genome assembly GCA_034696485.1 of Isohypsibius dastychi. Taxonomy (NCBI): domain Eukaryota; kingdom Metazoa; phylum Tardigrada; class Eutardigrada; order Parachela; family Isohypsibiidae; genus Isohypsibius; species Isohypsibius dastychi. The sequence continues at coordinate 1,494 of JAQIWT010001521.1, read as the reverse complement.
TTCAGAGGGTTCATTTTCAGCACCATCGTCAGCGCCATCGCTTTTGCGCTTAGCGTAATCACCTCATTAAGACCTGCGATTGCGAATTCGATCAAGGAGATTTCAATGAGATGGTGGAGACTGTAAATAGTGTTACTGTCGCCTGGAACTCTCGCGTGATTGTGTTTTATCAGTTGGTACGTTGTACTTTGAAAAGGAATTTCACGCTTGACCTTGTTGTATCTTATTCATGACAGAGCCTCAAAAGAAGTAATACAGACTTACGGTTTTAGTTAGGCTGGTTATCTATGTATGAAAAATTAGCTCTCCAGATGAATCACACTTGGTTTCTACGAAGTTTTCAAATCGGATGTCACTTCAACGCACTCAGAGGTTCGATTAAACCAATTGGAATTTCGGTCCTTCAGCTCCCAGCGGTGGTGGTTTGCATCCGAGTAGCTTGAGCATATCCCAGAATTCAACAAGTTGCAGCTCTCTAGTAAACGTCTGCCGTGTCCATTTTCGATCTTCTCCCAGGAGAAGGTAGTTCTGCTTGACAATGTAAAACGGCTCTCCCAAACCGTAACTAATAACAGAACTTCTTAATCAATTCAGAACATGCACTGTACATTTCGAGCCATGCTTACCCGCGAGTCAAAACCGATTGAAACTGTCTGCGAAAATTCTGAGTGACCGTTGCATCTGCCGCTCCAGCAACGGTGCGATTTGCAAACAGATATCCGACATCCAGGGTATGATATGGGGCTGTAGAAAAGCATCAACCGCACTCACTGTCTTTTTCAAATAATTCGAAAATAACAAAAACTTACAAAGCCCTGGAATCTGGACGGTATTCGAACTGGCGCCTCCATCGTACCCAAAAGCTGAAATCTGGCTACCAAGCCGAGCTACGTTGTATTTCGCATAAAGCATGGCTTCTTTGATCATGCCCAGCTTATGGTTGACATCGGTTGCCAGCTATTACAGGATGACTACCGTATATCTGCTTCGCAACAATGAGAGCTGAAGTTGGCCATACCTCAATGAAGCGGCCGCGGATTGTATTCGAATCAGCGCCTTCTATGAGACCATATGTCTTCATTACCAGATCAATAGTTTCAGTTGGCAGTTTATCACACAAGGTGGCTTGCTCGATGACCTTTTGGACCCCGATTGTTTTGAGGAATGGTAGGGAAGGTTGACCAGGGCCAGCAAATGCTGCTTGAAAGGCACCTAACAGAAAACATCTGATAGGCTAAGGATCTTAAGAAATAGATTCAGTCTTGTTCGAAAACGTTCACTTACGGAGGACCACAATCGCGGCATCCTTCGCGTTGTAGTTGTGAAGAAAGCCTCCTTTGATTATACCCTCTCGATTTGGATCACGGAGCAAGAAATCTGGGTCATAGAGAATGTGACGCCCATCGACAACCATACTCCAAACAGGTTTGCCCTGCAGAATAAACCCATCAGGTTAAACTGTTTATGAAAAATCAAAAAAGGTCGCTCCCCCCC
>JAQIWT010001520.1:0-10478 GCA_034696485.1 Isohypsibius dastychi | reverse complement strand
GTTCTCAACGAAGCCAAAAAGGTTACCAAGTGGGATGGTCAGAAATTTGTTCCCAAACCGATGAATTTGAGTCGGGTTAATCTGACTGCACTACAAAGTTCAACAACTATAGTGACTGCACAAATTCAGATCACTCGCGTCACGGCTGAGCTGGAAAGTCGCATCAACGTGGGCGAAGAGGAAATATCACATTTGGAAACGCCCATTGTTGAGCAAGCCAAGGTGGCTGCACCATCCAAGATGCGCTATCTAGATGAAATCGTTAAACGGGCAGAGCGTATATCAACTGGAACACCGGATATCTATCATGCGTGTCCGCCTCCAGTGGCTGAGGACAAGACGAATATGTTGCGAAAGTACATTATTGAACCCGTTGGACCAGCTGGAGAAAACAAGGTTATTTTAGTGGTGGGCGCAACTGGAGCTGGCAAGACCACCCTAATTAACGGGATGATGAATTACTTTTATAACGTCCAATGGGAGGATGGAGCACGTCTGAAAATGATTGTTGAGAAAACGGCACATGGACAAGCAGAAAGTCAGACAAAGTACATCAGTTCGTATGAGGTTTATAGACAGTATGACAGTCCAAGCCCTTACTCGCTGACGATCATTGACACTCCAGGATTTGGTGACACAGGAGGGCTCGTCAGAGATCGAGAAACCACCTCTCAGCTCGAACAGCTTTTCTCTGGAGGCACCACAAAGATTGGTGGAATTGATCACATCGATGCAGTTTGTATAGTAGTTTCAAGCTCAACGGCAAAACTGACTGCGCCACAGCGATACGTCTTCGACTGCATTTTGTCCATTTTTGGGAAAGATATTGAAAAAAATATCTTTGTTCTTTGCACATTTGCTGACGACAAAATACCGCCTGTGCTGGCGGTAGTCGAGGCGGACAACCTTCTCTTCAAAGAATGGTTCGCGTTCAACAACTGCGCACTGTATGCTGACAATGGTTCCGAAGCTGGTCCCTTCAGTCACCTTTACTGGAAGATGGGTGTTACTAGCATGGAAAAGTTCTTCACCCATCTGGGCCAAGTGGAAAGCAAAAGTTTGAAACAAACAAGGCAGGTGATGAAAGAACGACGAAGGTTGGAAACTACTGTCTCAGGAATGCAGTCTGAAATTGATCTCGGGTTAGCTAAAATGGAGGAGATTCGCCAACAACGGGTGAATTTAGACCATAGCGCCATAAGTGTTTGAATCAATATTTTCAAATAATTTCAGGAGTTAGTTGTCCGGCATCAGCATCAAATGGACGCGAACTTGCAGTCCACAAAGACGGTGTATTATCCATATTCCGAGCAAATACCACTTCGCCCAGGTGAATGTGTCACCATCTGTTTGCATTGCCATAAAACGTGTCACTACCCATGTAAAATACCACGTGATCAGGATAAAGAGGGTTGTAGTGCAATGTCCAGTGGGTACTGCACTGCTTGCATTCGAAAGTGTCATTGGTCCAGACATGTCAATTTGCCCTATCGATACAACAACGGTACAAAGCCGGTGATAACAACTTTAGAGGATGTGAAGAATGCTTACATAAAAGCCGAAGGAGAAAAAATATCGGCTCAGACAATCCTGGCTCGGATGCAGGAGCGCCTGCAGGATATTGAAAAAGCAGTAATGAAGTTAATTTTCGTCACCACAGAAATTCAGAAACGACTGGAGAAAATAGCACTTCGGCCGCATGTTACGTCGACGGCGGAATATGTAGAAATACTGATTCAAGACGAAATGAACAACAAGAGGCCAAACTATGCTTCGCGGATTAAAGCGCTTGAGGAAGCCAAAAAAAATGCAGAGCTGATTGACGAAGCTTGGAAAATTTACGTCAATACAGAGGGCGGTGAAACGAAAGCGTTTAATAACGCTGATGAATGGATTACTAACTATTTTAGAAAGTAGTGCATTCCAGCCAGGTGAATAATAAGCTTGAATTCACTCGTGAATTTCACTCAGCTTTCTTTTGTAGAGCATGTCCACTTCACAAAGTTATCAACTATCAACCATCAAATATCAACGACATACTGTAGTTGTTTTATGGCTTAAAACGTTCATTACATTTAGTTACCATACGTTTCTTTTCTAGCGTTGACACACTTGTTCAGCCTAAGTTTTCTTCAGTTTCATTGTTGATCATGCAAAGTAGATTCTTTAAACATTTTTCGTCATGATTGCGTTTTGCTGAAGAAAGGACCAGAAAGAAGGACGTTCATTCCTTTGGTTTCTTAAGATAAAACAGAATTTTAAGATAGACAGATTGTCCAAGAAACAGAATTGTAGCTCCGACTAAAGAATACTGTAGTTCTGTACAATGTGTGAAGACACAAGAAATTTTCGCCTAACAGAGTTCAATTTCGAGAAGTGATGAGTGACCTACCTCCGCCATTTTGATAAGCTAGATAGGGGAATCGCCAAACATTTCCAAGTCCAACTGATAGACCGACGCAAAATAGGAAGAATTCTGCACGGCTTCCCCATTGACCACGTTCTAGTTGGACTAATTCCTTCACGTCTCCGTCAATGGGAGGCTTATTAGCTGATTCGTTCGGGTTGGGCTTTCCTGTGGGCTTCGATTTGGAAGTCCAGTTTGGCTGAATGATCAAACCGTATCATTATATTCATCGAATAACGTCGTGTCATTTTCGAGAAACTTACCGCAAAGCGACCCAACCAGTCCATTTTACGGCGATCAAGCTTCAATGTCGGTGAGCATAAACAGCGAGCCGGTAAATGCCACAATACTCTTTTAAAGCAGTACTGCAGGATGCGTGTTTGCACTGGCCTGTCAAATGGGCCTTTGCCCAACACCCTACTTGACGGATTCATGGATGTCTGGTGTGAGAGCAAAAGCGTGCATGGCAATTAATTTAAACTTCTAGAATGCATTCCGCGGAGACTTGTAGACTTTATTGAGCAACGATGAAATACTTCTCCGCATCCTCGTATACCATTCATTTCTGTAGGCAGCCTGTCATCCATTCGGTGGATCTCAAACAGTCAATGCGATGCGGCTCAACAAATTACTTGCATCGAAACGTCTAGCGACAAAGTTCTTTTTATTTCAGAGAACAATCACCCAAAGGGGGAAAAAAATACCACCCCAAGAAACTAAAATCGATAAATAAGGGAACAAGCGATAAAAATCGAAGGTCAAACAAGAAGGAGCTTTAAATCATTTGTTGAAATTTAGAATCAGAATGGTTTATCACAGAAAGGGGGTGAAACAAAAATATAGTCATCCATCAGGTAAACATCTACATATTATACGCCACATACACGGGATCGAGCAGGTCGGCTAGAAAGCTGTCACGCAAGTGCATTCTAAATCAAAGAAAACAATAGTTCAACAAGTATTCGAGTAAGCAATCTGATTTAAAACTTACCGTTGTTTCTCACCACGAGAGTTTATTGGAACGGTTCCCAAATCAGCTACATAATCAAAGAATATCAGTCAAATGGAAAGAATGGGTTACTGAACTTTTGAAGTTTTTACCAACAACGACGATACCGACAACCAAATGGTGATCTTCCAGTACTACATTGGTCACAATTGGGATCAGATCCAATGCTTCTCCATCTGGACCATTCAGTTCGACGGCAACAACCAACAGGTTTGTCCATGAGAATATTGCACTGAAAACACGAGTGTGGTAGTATACAATTACCATATGTACCACTGAGTTCTTCCTCTATGGACACTCTCAAATCTCAACGTAAATGCAACTTTGATACCAAGGGACTGTTGGCTTGACAGAAAAGGGCTCACCATTCGTTGATTCGCTTATCCGCTCTCAGGACTGAGTTCTCAATATCGATTGGATGGAATCGCATTCCTCGTAGAACAATCGTCTCATCCAATGCTCCAACCACAAATATTGCGTCATGCGGTTCTGTAACAACCCACAATGACATTCATTAAAGAATGAATTCATATCAGTCATGTCGGGTCCCCTCACCTCCTTCTGGTCCAATAGCTTCCGTTCTCCGCAGAAATCCCAGATATCCAGTGCGAGCATACTTGGTTTTAGTGTCACCGTTTATAAGTCGTGCGTTGAAATGATCATTGGATATGTTGTTATCACCACTGATTCCACCATAAGTACTGTAGTACCCAAGTGAGTTGAACGGACTATTAATCCAAATCTACGAACATAGTTTGAGTCAACTGAGGTAAACCATATAAAGGGAATGAAACACAAAACGCAAGACTCACTTCACCCAAGTGCGAATCGCCACATTGACCTCTTGTGTCGGGATCTGCGATGACGACTTTAGTTCCCGGAAGTAGTTTACCCGATTCCATTAGACACAGGCTGTGAGGAGCACCTGGAACAATTTGAAGCAAAACTCAGCCACCATGATCGCAACTTTGGAGCTATAATCATGATCTATTGATGAAGCCATTCATGAGCCGACAACTATATGCACTAAGGCTATCAGCAAAAATATTGCCCGGTTTAATTGCAGACCATACGTGTTCATGAACGAGGAGCTAGTTTGCTGCACTATAATTCAAACAACTATCTCACCTCTTTCAACGACGGTTACGCGGTCATTCCTCAGAGCACGGGTATCCACGTAAACACTGGTTGGATCTGGGCTGGAAACACCCTAGGAACAGAGAGACAAAGCGTCAGAGCTATAAACATTCGCTAAAAGGCCACCGCGGACAAACATACTTGTAGGCAGATAGCGACGTTGACACGACATCCAAAACTACTGCTGACTGCACGTGCGCATAGACCGATGGTTGAGAAGAGCTTGGTGAAAGATGATGTTGTTGAGATTCGCGGTCGCTCTTCTGCGACGACCACACATGTCCGAACACATCCCAGACTTATACCGCGCTCCTAGAAAGTACGGAAGGTGCAAGTCACAAGGTGTTACAGAAAGCAACTGTAAAACTTGACGAAAAAAGCAAAACCAACAAAACGTATATCACCGTCCCTGACTCCATTAATAAAGCATGAAAATAGAGGGTGTGATTTGGTTAGAAGAAGGTTCTTACTTTCAGGACCGAGACGGAAGTTGCGAGACCGCGAATTGTCATGTCGATGACACCATATGAGCAAAATGTGTCTCGAACTCGATACTGGCTCACTACAAGCAATCAACACGTCAGAAAACATCATTCTACATTAATCGACTCACCAGTTGTAATCCAAAGAGCAGGATTCTGTTCAACTTCACCGGGAGCTAGAAAGAAGACAACGCAGTTGGTCCAAATTTCGATCAACTTGTAAAAGAGCTCAAATTTCACTTACGAATCAGAATCGAGTGCTGGCCGGAAAATACACTGGAATAGAAAGAACAGATTGAAAAAGAGACCACAAACAAAAGAGATTGATGACCGACCTGCTAAGTGTCCATAAGACAAAGCCGAGTCCACAGTAAGGATCCAAACAGACGACGATATGGCGGGATGGATACAATTCACATGCCAGCTTCATACTTCTACACAACGCTGCAACTGCTGAATGGGACATCTGAAAACCAAAAATAATTCCGTAAGTGCTCGAACAGCCACCATCACCAATCGAAAGAATGTTTTTGTTTCCGAATCTCCCCACATAATATGGCACATAGGTAGGAATTGCTATTTACCTTAACTCCAGCAAGAACCCCGGTGGATGAGACGCTGAAATCCAAATAAGCCGTATTTTCACCGGAAGTGGCTTTGATAGTTGGGTTGATCTTGTTCCTGGGCTGTTCTTCCCAATCAAAGATGGGAGGCCAAGTCCTAACATCCACCGCTGACTGCGCTTCCTAAAGGTGGGAAAATGAGCAAATACCGGGAAAGATATAATCCAAAAGTAATACACATTCAAATTAAGAAAAATGCCAAATGCGTGACAAAAACTACACACAGTATGTGTGTCTTCCAAAAACGAAAAATACAAGTACCCTTCTTCGGAAATCAACTTCAACTAATTTACCTTGCTTCGCACTAATTTGGCGAAAAATCCTGTCGTCAAAACAGCGCGAGATCGGCTGATATCAACGACCATTTTGACGGTTGGCAAAGTAGTCGTCAGATTCCGGGGCTGAGGAGGTCGGATGGTCACCGGAACAATGCCAATGTAAAAGCAGGCATGAACGGCACAGATCAGATCCAGGCCTTCAAGAAACGCAAAAAATGAACCAAACTGTCAACAGCAAAAAAACCGAGATTCCTTGAAAATATAACTGAATTTTGGTTCATGAAGTGTGGAATTACCAGGAGGAAACACAAGCGCAACCGAATCTCCGGCATTCCAGTCCAAATTCTCCAAAAGCAGCATCGCTACCCTTTCGGCTCGTTTATGAAGTTGGACGCAGGTCAGTCCGCCAACGGCAATGCCTTTCGAGTTCAACAGTGTGAACAACACGTGTTCCGGTGAGACAGATGATCTCCATCGTAGAATATCCGTAATGAACTGATTCTACATAAACACAACCATCATCAACTCACTTTCTTTCAACCCCGGGTTTGAACACTGTCTCTTCACGACAAGTTAGCTCTTTGTAACTCTAAATCAACTCTGAGCATTACCTTCTTCCCAGTTTCCGGGTTGTCCTCTAACACACTCAAATCTCTCCCTTTCGTTTGCGCTAACCGGACACCTTGTACAATACTCCCAACCATAACCGAAGCTGGTCCAATATCAGCATGTCGCTCCCGAGGTTTCGGCAGATTTGTCACACATGTATGCGGACACATGAGAACATTCGACGGATGCAGTGAACCCTCCAAAAATCGCTTCCGGGTCTCTGTCAAATGAATTCCCCCAAGCGACGTCTGTAACACCAAACTAAATCAACGGAAATGGTGGATAACTAGGTTCCTCTACTTTGGGTAGATGATTCGGCAGAACGAGAGCTAGACAATAGATTCCGACTTGATGGATGCTATCAACGGCCTGCAAAACCCGACTCATCCACTGGAAACTCTCGTCTTCTGCGCACTCTGGACGCTGTTCAGCAATCACGCAAATCCGTTCATCCCGAAGAACTTTGATGGAAAAAACGGCGATACTGTAATACAGAATATTTAGCGACAGAACAATTTTTGCGAACAATTCGAGAAAATACTGGAGTACTACTTCGATTTTTTTGTAGGGATATACCCTACCGTAGCTTTTTTCGCACAGGTACTTACCGCCCACGGAAGATGAATTTCATAGGCTCAACAGCCAGTATTGTGGCGATGATATCATCGGTGCTATGCTTTCTTCCGCTCACTTGAAGAAGGCCTTGCCGGCTACCGGAAACAAACACCAATCCACCCTGTTTAAGTAAACTCACTCAGAACATGAATTCCCAACACATGGAAAAAAAGCACCAACTTTAAGAACCGACAGAAAACGCAATTCTTATGTTAAGAACATTTCATCAAGATACTCACCGGACCGAGAAATCCAAGTAATCCCGTTCGGACATAAAGCTTGTTGGAGAAAGCAGCTCCATCAGGGTTCAGTGGTTGAACCTGCCCAGGAAAAGACAAAGAAATGAAGAACCGATTGGCAAAGTAAACCCGAGCGGCGAAAGCTTACCTTGAAAACGGAAGAGCTCAGTCCATCTAATCCCCAATAGCTTGAGCCACTGTATGATGAATGAAGGCAGATCTCGCCGATTTCATCTGTGCGACACACGAATGGCGGGCCTTCAACTTTCAGAATCAGGAGGGCGGCTGCAAAAAAACGAAGTTACTATTCTGTTGTTTTTTAAGAATTATTTTTACGGCTCATATCAGCAACCATTATTTCATATACCGTATGTTATTTCAAGTTAAACCGTCGGTATCAGTACTATTATGACTCGGTCAAGCAGTTATTTGCCAAGCGTCAACAAAAGAGGCCAAGTTTGACTGATCCGCCAAGCAGAAGGCAAGGTCGATAGCAAAGTTGGAAAAATAGTACTCACTATCGCAAAGAGGGCGACCGCAGTCTTGTAGCGTCAGCGATGTCAGACTGTTATCATTATCGACACGAATAACACCATAACTTAATCCAATCATCGATAAGACGCCTCTTCCGGTTGAAGTAGCCTGAGCTCCTCCGGGCCGCCTTATTGCTACAGTAAGAGCTTCTGATGAAGAGGCACATGGGCAGATCGCATCCGGACGGAGACCCTTGCAGGCAAAGACATTCAGGAATTGATCACATGATGTCAACGACCCTGCAAAATTAACATATACATCCCAAAACACACGTTGACAGAAGAGGGCTTTTTCTTAGTTTCTTATTTTACAAACATGCCGTATTGCTGTAGCTCTTACATGGATTAGCTCCATCAGCGATAAGGAGCATCCGCAACTGCGACAGATTCACATCCCGATGATCCCGTTGAGCAAGTACACCCCAATGCAGATCTCTCGACTTGACAACAGCGATAGCTGCACGGAATTTAGTAATCATCAAAAGCCATGAGCCCGGACTGACTTTTAGAAGAGAATAAGGAATGCATATAACATGCAGTCGGTTATAGACACTCTGAAATCAAACAAAAGTAAATTATCAAGAACGCAAGTAGCACATAGGACCTGTCTATTAGAAGTTGTACACAACCTTGAAAAACAAATGACGTTGGTTATTTCAGAGAATCTTGACAAAAATTGACACTTGCTAAAAGAGAATTTGAAAGAGAGTTTTCTCAAGTCATGATTTCAGGATAACACCTACTTCCACCAAGGTTATTGCAAAAACTGAAGGCGACTGACCGTGAGAATCGCGTGCCACAGTCCGACATCCCGTTTGAAGTCCACAACGCAGATCATCACTTCGCCATCTGCATATGAGCAAGCAGAAGTCAAGGCTTTACAGTGGTTAATCATATTCCGTCTTGAAACGGTTACTCCCAAGACACTTCCGGTTCCATCTCGATCACAAGTATATTCAATATAAGCAGGGTTGTCTTCCGGTATCCGGCCAGGTGGTTCCCAACTGCTGGGAGGTTTTGGGAGATTGGTCGTGATCAGCCACTGAATTGGGGGCCAGCCTTTGAAAGCGACAACTTCGTTAGAAGGCGTTTTGGGAAGACTTTTGAAGCACGTTTCAGATGTGAGAACAAGTTTGACATTGCAGCTTCCGAGTAAAAATCCTACTTGCTGGCAACCAGCATCCTAGAAGCAGAATAGTTTAAAACACAATATTCCGGAGATCAAAAGGAAAGAGTAAGAACTAAAAAAGTCGGAACTAAAAAGAAGTTTTTTTAAAACATTATTTTCTGGAAAAACATCACGATGAGTCTCATAAACGACATTTTCGAATGAATGTTTTTCGGAACGTCACTCTTAAAATATACCCGCTTGCTGGCTGGAACTTCGATCATCACCGGAATAACACCAGCCATCAGACATCCATAAAATGCCGTCACGAAAGAAATGGGATCCGAATTCGGGAAAACAAGAGCCACCTGAAACCAAACATTGAAACGATATCATTTCGATAAATTGAACGGTTATAAAAAATTACAACCAATACATGAAATACTACATCGAATTCAGCGGAATTTCTGTAGCAGAATTACGGATAATCTTTTCTGAAAATGTTTGCCTTACCCTGTCACCAGGTTTAATTTTCAAGGTTCCATCTCGCTGGCTGGTTTTGTTCAGTAAATTATAACAGACCCGCTGACTACGGCTCAACAATTTTCCTGGAACAAGACCAGTCAAGTCAGAAACAAACACGAAATCGAAGAGGTCACACCATAAGTCAAGTTGGGCGCTAGACGGCCATTCGAATCGACAACCGTGAATGCGGGAGCTTTCGGAAATATTCGTGCATGTTGCCACAGAGCGTTTTCCAGGGACGAGAAGGCGTTCGATGGCGTCTGAAAATATGGGTGGCATTTCACAGTCAGCAAAATCATAAACAGCAAAAAATGAAAAGAGAAACGGAAAGACCAGGAACTGAATGATGAATGAAAATATATCGGTCTATTTTACCGGCACAGCATCCGTTATGAACGGTCCCGTCAGATTTCCTTCCGGTTTCGGAGCGTCGACGTTCAAACTCGAAGCAACAACTGGAAAATAAATCGTTTTGGAAAACGGTAAGACTGAATTCTGTGACGTATTTTTCATACTTTCCAGTTCCACATCATCATCCTCAAAATATTCCTCCAGATTCTTTCTCCGTGGTTTCTTCAAAGTCGCGAGGAGCTGCTGTATTTTATGTGAAACTCTTCCACGGCGTTTTTCTGATCCAGATTCTACAGACAAAGATCAAAAATATCGTTTTTCAATTCAGTTATTCGCAGGACCGAAATTTTCAATTTTTTAATTGATAAAACAATACGAAAGCAATAAAAATTTCAAATCTTGTTACGATAAATAGCACAGTTGAATATAAATGCCTAAAAAGATCCTTTATCGGACCTTGAATGCAAGTGCAGCCTTAGGTTAGGTTCTTACCGGAAGCACGGGAATCTGGTATTGAAGTGGGCGAAACATGAGTGTGACTGAAGATGAACGGAGAAGGCGA
>JAQIWT010001519.1:0-10488 GCA_034696485.1 Isohypsibius dastychi | reverse complement strand
GAGCGCTAGCCGTTGTCCGCTGTAAATAAACAAATAAAAATAAAGAAAGAAAGAGTCCAGAAAGACGATGTCTTTCAAAACTTCGGAAAGGGCAAACAACTACGTCTCTGTAGTTGATCCCAATTCAATCAACCAAAATTAGAATTCTCAAAATTCAGAATTTCTGCCAAACTCTTTCAAAACTCGGTTGTTGGTTACCTCAAAATTTTTCAATAATGTCAATTCTTACCATAAATCCTCCTTTCACAAAACTTGATTAAAGAAAGTCGCTGGAACCCATTTCCGGTCACGAATGTAGTGCATCACATGGGAAAGTCGGTAGCACTGTTGTTTCTTCAAGCCTTTCCCAAAATCGACAATGTTCTGCAACATCTTTACTTCCCACTCGCGGTCATGGTCCAAGCCAAATCCTCCAGATTGCTTGATTTCCTCCAGCTCTCGCATGAGCTCCGAATGAGCGACTGCTGATCGAACATAAAAGTTCGATTCCCGGTTTAGTCCCTTTGCACAGATCGTGATGAAGTGGATGGCTACGTCCCATTCGTTCATAGTCACGACACCTTTCGGAACATCAATGTAGACCACAGATCGGTGAGTTTTGCTGTCAATTTCCGGTCGGATTCGATGCTCTTCTGGCAGCCGCAAATTCTTCTCAGCCGACTTGGGAGAACTATCCTTGACGTTATTCATCCGTTCGCCGTCCGCAGCTTCCTTTCGTTTCATTTCTTGAACGACATTGTTGATTTCATTAGCGGGAGCCCGGGGAACTGGCAGGTCGTTTCCCTGGGTCTTCGATGGGCTCTTCGGCGATGACTTGGCCTTTTCCATCGCCAACAAGCGATACTTCTCGTTCAATCGTCCCATTCTTGGATACTTTAAGCAATCCGCGCAAGAACATTCCGAAGCAACACCAGTTGCGGAAGTTGGATGAGATCCTGATTCCTGTTGAGTCGGGATGACGTTTCGATGCTTTCGGCGTCGATTCTTTGAAGGTAGACGTTCCCAAGTCATTCCAGGCCGATTTCTAGTCGGTGTCTAAAAATGGCACTGATTTGTATCGGTAAACTCATTCAAGCATTTTCTAGAATTTAATGCAATTCGCAATAATATCTCAGCTCACCTTGTCTCGTTCGTGCTCATCGAACACGTTCTCGAATATCTTCCGAATTTCTCCCTCAGACAACAGATCCGACATTTTTAGGCAGTTGAGGTACGCAGGCAAGAACAAGAGACAATTAGCAAGCAAAAGTATCCGAGAGCTCCAGAAAGGTTTCCAGATTTCAAGACGAACTGGCTTCGGCTTAGTTCATTTCGGGACATTACATCAAGTCCCCCTGTTGTAACCGTTGAACGGTCGGCACCCCTGGTAATCGTTTTTTCCCCCTTACGAAAGTACGTGGTACAGAATATCGCCGGAAACGTTCAATTTTCATGTTCGATTTTATCATTCATTCATATGTCTCCCGCTGTTCGAAATCTTCAACAACCAACAGAAAACAACATAAATAAACTAGGGCTAGATATCTGAACAGGGCTCAATGGTGGTTTCCTTTTCCTGCCATTGCATTCGAGCGGGAGCTGACTTGGATCGTTTGCTCCGTTGTAATTCCATTTTCCATTCTGCCCGAGCCTTTCTTTCCAGCCGTCCTTCGATTTTTCTTCCATTACAGAAATAAAAGATTTCCGGAAACGGCTTGGGTTCAGGTTCATGTGAATAACCAGTTATCATGACCGGGGTGCGAAAATCTTTCCATGACTTCAGAATTTCAAATTCGAAATCGATTCCTTTTGGCCGCGCTGGTGACAGGTCGCGCAACCGAAGATATCCGTTCATCCTTGCAAAAGAATAATTTCAATAACACGGAATGCCGAATCCGAATGTTGAAATTGTCTTGTTTTCTGAAAATCAACGATTTGTTGTGCTTTTGAAATTGTTTTGCGCAGTTGACGGTCGAGACATGCGCCAGATAGCGATCACATAGCATTGGGGTCCACCGGGTGGTTTCGCATACGGCCTTCACCCGCGTATGCCCACGGTATAAAAGCACGTGCGCAGCGAACACAATTTGTAGCTGCTGCATTTTCAATCCGGACTCTCCTAATTTCCTGCTGTCCCCATTTCCAATATTTTCGAGCTTACATTTGTCCTTTCGCCCCCATTTCGAATTTTATTCAGAAAATGGCCGTCTCATACCGAACAGTCGACTGTGGGGAGATTACCCTGTTCAACGGAGTCGAGGATAAACTGGAAATCATCGATCCCGTTACTGCTCTCCCCAAATTCCCAAATCCTAATGCCGTCACGATTCAACATCTTCCCGAAAAGGTAAAGGTCACTTCCTTGTGTTTTTTGCTTTGACCTTTCCTGGTTTGCAATGTTGAACCTGTTCTGATTTCTGTTCTTTTATTGCAGTGCACAGAGGCACAGCTTATGGATTTGCTGCAACCATACCCCCATCGTCACCATTTCCTAAATTCCGATCTCAGCTTCGCGTTCGTCCAATTTTGGAATCCGCAGCAAGCCCAGGAATTCCGAAATCATCTGAGGAGCTTTCCATTTCACGGACGTCGCTTGGCTGTCGCTTTTGCTGTCCAATCCAACAAGATAGATCGGAGTGGGAAAATCGTGTTGCAGAATGTCGACCGGAAGTTCACCTTACTCCAAATCCATCAGATGTTGAAAGGATTTGGTGACCTTTCGCAAATTCGAAGGATCAACAGTAATCTTCCAGGTAAGCCCGAGAATCATGCTTGGTTTGTGGTTTCTGGTTTTTCCTCTTGGGATTTGCTATTGTTTTTCCCAGCACGATTTGTTTGTAACATTTCCTTCTGTTTGTTTCAGGACCTCCTTCGCAAACCGTGTTCGTGCGATATTACCGAAAGGCCGTCGCGGAAACAGCTGTCAACGTGATGAACAAGACCTTTCATGCACTGGCCATCCCTGGAAAACATCTTCATGTTTCCTTTTGCCACAAGTCTCACCCTGGCCCATCCGCAGCAGCTGCCTAATGCTCGATTGTGTTTGGTGACCTTTTTTGCTCAACTCTATTGCATTTTGCTTGTTTTTTAGTACCGTCGATTTTTACGATTCTTTCTCGATATCATTTTGATTTTGAGATGCATGCTACCAGCATTTTTTGATCTTTGAAGAAAAGTGTTTTTTGCTGTCTTTCATTCCTGCCTTCTTTGCTGGCTTCGTTGCTTTGCGTGCTTGTTTTTTACCGACTTTGAACAAAATCTGATGTCATGTCGTTATGGTGTTCGCTTCCGGTCTTGCACTAGCATTCTTTTTTGAGTGGAAGCAATTTGGTTACTCCACAGAAAGCATTTGGACGGAGTAGCTGATGCTTGTTGTTTGCACATGAGAATTCACGTGAAACGGTGACCTTTCGAGGAGCCGTACCAACACGCCACCTGTCGGTGACCTTTCGGGCAGCCGTACTGAACGTCAACTGTAGCGTGCACTTTTTCAGCCCAATTTCCGTTTCGTTTTCAAAAAGCACAAAACGAGCAACAACTTGTTGTTTATTAATAATGTTTTTTATTACGATGAAGCGGTTGCCGTGTCACAAGGTTCCGTTTCACAGAATTTCAGAATCGGTTAACAGATCCAAAATTCAAACAAACTTGGCATATGAATTTATGCAAAAACACACGAGATTACTATTTACTGGAATGCGGAAGAACGAAAAACACTTGGATTTGCGGTGATAATACCGCTTTCAAATTAAACGTTGATTACCAGCTGCGGTTCTTTTTCGGCGGTCTCGGTATCTGTCTTCCAATCTGTAACTTGTTCCGGAATACCGTTCGCATCCGTTTCCATATTTTCATCCATCTCGTTTTCGATGACGCCGCTGTCGTTGAGCGCATCTTGGACGTCAGCAGCGCTATCGAAACTGGTCACGACATCCTCCAATGTTGGGCCATCCGCCAACATTTCTGGTTTCTTCTCGGTGATCTTTTCGCCGAAAGTTGTATTGATCGGGAATGCGCGCAGAGTGAACTTCTTCAAATCAATGTCGCCGGTGATGAGGTCCATAAGCTCGGCCTCGAAATCTTCCCACGAATAGCAGTCGGCGACCACCGCTTGAGCTCGTTGACCGCAACCGTGATCGATTTTGCGATCCAATTTCAAGTCCTCCTCCACGCTGCCTGTGTACCAGGTTCTTAAAACCATACATGCTCGAGCTGACATGGCTTCCTCCAATTCTTTCGAATCCAGCACATCATAGTTTTCGGGACGTTCGCCGGAAACTGACGAATAATTTGCCTCAACTCCTGTAATCAGAATTCTTATTTCCTGGTCCCGGCTTTTTCTTTCAAGGGGAAAATATAATTTCCGTATCAAAAATTACGAAATAAAGCTTTTACAATAAATCATTGTACGAACCGTTTTCGCTTCGAATCATCTTCTGTGTGTTGGGGGCTTTATTTTCCAGTCCAGTTTCTTCGTGCTGGATAACCATCGGTTCCGGCACTTGTTTACCGCTGATCAAGGCTTTTCGGACTGAAGTGGTGATCGGATCGGAAGGGAGCTCGATTAATCCCTGGTAACGAAAAGCTTCCCACTGGTCGTCAGTAATCTGGTCGTCCTCAGGCCGTCCGACATTATAATACGCCCGCAACTCGGCGTCCGGTTTCAGAGTATTCGGGACGATAATTTGCGGGATTGCAACCGGAGGCAAAACTTGAGCGGCTTCCGGCTGTTTGTCCCACGCCAGTCGTTCCAAGTTGAGTTTTCGACGTTCCAAAATTCCATTTCGCTGGCGTGCGGTCCAGTCGATTAATTGTTTCATCGTCCCGATGTTCAACGGTGCTCCCGTAGACGCCAAGACTGGAATATTATATTCCAACCGAATTCCTCTTGGCACCAGAATTTCGATATTTCCATACAATTGGAGATGAGCTTCCCCGCCTTCCAAAGCTGAAATTTCAACCAGAATGTTAGTGGCTTGTAATCTTCCAGCGTGCCCGTACTTCATAATGGAAAAGAAAAATTCATGAAAATTTTATAATCCGTATTTTCTGTTACGGTCACAATCTGGTTCTTAATTCAATAATTCCGTAACTTAGCTACTTGACTCTTACCCGGCAGAGCACTGGGCTCGTATTCACGTCGCTGGATTGGATGCCAGTCCTCTTCTTGTTCTACGCCATCTTTCCCGAGTCCGAACTCCGCATTTTCGTTTCCGGCTGGTTCAGCTGCTGGTCCATTCGCGATTGCGGCTAACTCGATCTGGCGATCCATTTCCGCCTCGAAATTCTTCACCCTGGTCTGCATCACTTTGTAGTGAGCATACCAAACTCCCAGCTCCTGCAGATAGGAATCATGCTTTTCTTTTCTGGTAATTCCAAACGGAGAAAATCCTCGTGGATCCTCCGGTTTTCGTCGGTTTATGTTCATGATGGTTCCGTCCTTTTTCATGAACTTATTCGCTGCTCCGTCCTTAATTCCTTCTTTAAGTCCCTCAAAATACGCCTCGCTAACCATGGTGTTCAAATCCTCTTCGAGGATAGTTCGGGACGGCTTCTCGGGAATGGGAATGCGGGGAATAACGAATCCGAGCGGAGGTCCACCAGTTCCACAAATTCCCGCTGGCGATGCGCCAGCATTAAGCTTTTCCAATCGTGGTTTCTTTGGAGCAGGTGGTGGCTGATCCTTGACATTCAGTTCGCTTTCCGCCAACTTTTTCATCTTTTCAAAGTTGATATTCGGCATTTGCGGTTTGTTGGGCTTGTTTGGCTTCGACATCCTGCAAACAAGCAAATCATCATTCTCCGTTCATAACAACATTTTATTTCGAAGTCAAAGCTATGTTTGACTTCGGATTAGGGCAAAACTTTTGGCGAACTCCGAAGACCTCAAGGACCTGTCAAAACCCAAACATTCCGGAATCGCCTCAGTCTGTCGCAACAACTTTTTTCCCGAATCAAATTTATTTTACCGAAGTTAGAACTAGTTTCTAACTTCGGAATGGGGCAAAAATTTTTTGATCCAAAAGATTTTTCAAACGATTTCGAAATCTACCACCAAATAAAATCTCACTTTTTCAAATTCTGCTGCTGCTTTTTCCGAGCAGCTCTGGTCATAACAAAATCGTTCCCTGGTTCGTTTTCCAAAGGCTCGAGCGGAACATCTTTCAAAATGTCATCTAATGGTGACATACCTGGTTTTTTGTCGTTCTTTCTCGGAAATTCGCTGTTCGATACACGGAAACGACGACGTTTGGCGTTCCTCTCAGTTGAAATTAGTGGATGTCCGTCCTCGACTTCTTCAGGTTCTCGCAAAACAACGTAGTCCGGGATGGAATCAGTTGCAATATCTTCGGCAAGGTTTTCTGGGTTCCTCGAAATTTTCGACTGTGAGCTCTTCTTGTCTTTCGCCGCCGGGCTGGTTGCACTTTTCGGTTCGGTTCTCGTCGGCACGGTATTCGTACCGTACCGTGCATCGGTAACGATCTTTTTTGCTTTATTACTAGGTTTCCCCCCCGAACTCGTTTTTTCCACTTCGCACGGCTTTGAAATGCTCTTTTTCTCAGTCTCGTCAACTGTGACTTTTTCTTTCGCTACAGTTGCGTTTTCCGCTTCGGCAAAACGTCGTTTTGCGATCTCTTCATCCGCAACGTTGTATCTGTCGATTTTATTTTCATCATCGTTCTTTTTCGAAACTCGTTTCAGTGTTGTCGTTTCTTTTCCTGGTGTTTTCTTAATTCGGTATTGGTCTAATTCCGCATCTGATTCGTCTTCAGATGTTTTTTCTCTTGACCGTGTTGTCATTCCTGGTTCTCTTTCGTGATATTCTTTTATTTGGCTCACATGAACCTTCATCAGTGTGTTCGCTTTATTTCCTTCCCAATACATTTCATATGTATTAGCACTAACTGCGCCGCATATTGTAAATGGTCCGATCCATTTGTATGCTAGTTTCGGACTTTCACGTTTTTTGTACACATTTCGTAATATCAGGACTTTTTGACCAGGTTTGAATTCAACATGTCTGTGTGTTCGATTAAATCGATCCCTTGTCTTCAAATGCGCGAAATGTATCCTTGTGAATGCTTCTTCACAGACATCGTTATAAATTGATTGCATTCTTTGTACATACATGTCGTAATCAGAAACCAAATCTCCATCCGGGTCTAAATGACTTAACCAAGTGTCGATCGGTAGCCTTGCTTCAATCCCGTAATTGATTTTGAACGGCGAATAATTCGTTGTTCGATTTTTTGTAGCGTTGTGTTTAAACGCCATCCATGGTACGAAGTCACTCCAATCAGACTGGTCCGCTTTGATTTGAGTTGACAAGTAAATCTTGACCTCTGCCATGTATCTTTCAACTTGACCGTTGCTGGCAGGATGTAGTGGTGCAATTTTGACATGTTTCAATCCCAACCAATGAAACAACTGTTCCATCATTCCAGACTTGAAATTTGATCCGTTATCTGTCGTAATATTGTCTGGCACACCGTATTGTTGAATGATGTTTCTAATGACAAAGTCAGCTGTTGTTTCACTGTCCAGGTTCTTAACTGCTTTCAGAACCATTGTTTTTGAAAACGCGTCAATTGCTACTATGACATGTACTTGTCCGTCATCAGAGGCGGGAAGTGGTCCCAACGCGTCCAAGTGCCACCACTGAAATTTACGATACGGTGGTGTCGGATGTTGTAACATTCCCGGTGTCAGCGTCTTCGGAGATTTCCGTCTCTGACATGCATCGCAAGTCTGCACATACTTCACGATATCAGCTACTGCTGTTGGCCACCACGCTCTGTCTCTGACCACCGATGCTGTCACCCAAACTCCTCCGTGACCTCCTGCTACCGAATCATGTATGTCCGCCAAGAATGTTTTGCGCATTTTGGCCGGTACGTAAACCAGTTTCTTCTCCACTTCACGTAGCCTTCTTATTCTATGGAGTATTCTGTCGACCATACAAAAACTCAACTTCTTGGACTTTTCCATTTCCGAGATCGGTGGATTTGGTTCTGAGTCTTCAAACAGGCTAGTGAATCTTCTTCCGAAATCATCATCCATCTGAGCTTCTCGCCATCCTGAATAATTATTTGATTCGGAGAATACAAACATATACTCAGTTTCACCATTTTTATCCAATTTCACTCTCGGTTGCACCGGAAGCTCGACAGGTTTAGGTTCTGGTCTTTCCCAGTCCATCCATTTTGTTTTGCGCTTTGGTGTTTTTGGCTCTTTTGATTTCAGCTTCAATTTCGGAGCTACCAACTCGAAATCGGGGTCATCATCTTTAGACTTTGTATTCTTTTTTGGTTTGGCTTCCTCCTTTGCCGCTTTATCCTTCAATTTCTTAGCCTGTTTATTCAGCTTCTTAATAGCGTTGTATGATATTCCTTCTTCATCGCTAGATTCATCGTCACTAATTTCTTGTTCTCGCAAGCTTTCAGTATCCGATGAATAATTTAATTCCTGCATTTCTTCTGGTAACTCGTATTCGTCTTCATTGATCGTAGTCTTCCAAAAGTTTCTGACAAATCGTCTCTCGCAACGAATCATGTAGTCATTTTCTTGCGCTGCTTCTTCCTCAAATCCTTTGAATGTGTTAGCTGATAACTTCTCTAACACCTCTTCTTGTGTCATTCCTTTCGGATTCGTTATCATTCCGTATTCAATCATGTCGTCTAGATTTTCACTATCTAGTTCCTCTAACCATTGCTCTAAGGACTTGTCGTATTCTTTTCGGATTATTTTTCGAATCTCATGGTCTTCCATTTTTGCTTCTTTAGAACCTGCTACTACCCAATTATTTCTGTAGTCTTGCGGTTCCTCAATGTATAGTTGGAAGCCGGAGTTTTTCTCCTGTTTAATTCGTTCGCGAAAGCATTTTAATTCTGTCACATCTTCTTGTCCTTCTTCAACAGCCTCCTCAACTGGGTTACGTGATAGCGCATCTGCATCTAGATTCAGATGGCCTGGTTTATGCACGACATCGAAACTGAATTGATCTAAAAATAGTTGCCATCTAGCTTGTCTTAAGCCTGGTCTCTTCATATTCTTCAGAGATGTCAAAGATTGCTGATCCGTCACAACCGTGAATTTATTCGGTGGAATTATCGATTCCAAGTAAGTTCTGAAATTTAGGAGTGCCGATACGACAGCCCACAACTCTAGTTCTGGAATCGACCATTTTTCCGACTGTGACGAGTTCAACTTCCTTGACATGTATGCTACCGGTTTCCAACCTACTTCGTGATATTGGACTAGTATAGCTCCTATTCCTTCTCGACTACTGTCACAACGTACCTCCGTTTTCAATTCTGGATCGAAGCGTGCGAGAACCCTTGTCTCTCCTTGGGAACACATTTCGTCTCTGAGTGTGTCAAATGCTTTTTGTTCTTTTTCTCCCCACTGGAATTTCTTTGAACCTCGATTCAAATCGGTTAACGGTTTTGCTAATGTCGCAAAGTTTTTAATGAATTTCCTGTAATAGGTGCACACACCTATAAATGATTGAACATCTTTTAATCTTTTCGGTCGTGGAAATTCCTTCATCGCTTTGATTTTCTTTGGATCCATACGTATTCCATGTTCATCGACCATGTGTCCCAAGAAAAATATTTCGCGTTGTGCAAAAGCGCATTTTTTGATTTTGATTGTCAGTCTGGCATCGCGTAATCTCTCTAGTACTTTTTCTGTTCTTCTTGTCAATTCCTCGAAAGAATCTGCGAACACCAGAATGTCGTCAATGTAGCACATGCATTCTACATATAACATGTCACTCAGCACTTGATTCATGAGTCTTTGAAAGGTTGCCGGTCCGCCGCAGAGGCCAAATGGTAACCTGGTGTACTCGTATAAGCCCATAGGTGTCTTGATTGCTGTTTTTTCGATATCTTTTTCAGCTATCGGAATTTGATGGAACCCTTGGTTCATGTCAATCGAGGTAAACCAGGTTGCTTTACCGATAGCGTCCAAAATCTGGTCGATTCTTGGTAGTGGATATACATCCGCTTTTGTTACTTGGTTCAACCTACGATAGTCACACACCATTCTCAGTTCTCCTCCTTTCTTAGCTACAAAGGATACTGGCGCAGACCACGCTGATCTCGATTTCCGTACAATACCTTCTTTTAAATAATCAGCGATTATCCCTTCCAATTTTAGTTTGTATTCATGTGACAAAGGTCTTGGACGTTCCGATATTGGGTATCCTGTTGTCTCGATCTGGTGAGTTATTAATTTCGTGTCTCCCACCGGATGTTTCGCTGTGGGTACTACTCCCGGTACTTTTACAAACATGTTTTGAACGGCGTCGGCTTGCTCTTTTGTAAGTCCTGAGGTTCCAATCAAGCTCATTCCGTTTACCGTTCTGTTTCCGGTTGTTGGGCATACTCCCAAAACTATTGGTTCTACTTCGAGTGGGCCGAGCGTGACCTGTTCCTCTCTCAACGGTATTGTCATTGCGACATATTCCGCGTGTTCTTCGACTTTTCCCACGTTCTCATCGTTTGT
>JAQIWT010001518.1:0-10489 GCA_034696485.1 Isohypsibius dastychi | reverse complement strand
AATATCTGCATAGCTGTTCTCGCATCATCAATTTTGTTTTGATCTTGCATTGAGCCTGAGCAATCCACGACAAATATCAGTTCTGTGTTGATCCGCTTCTTCTTCTCGCCTTCCGAATGCGGGACATACGAATACATTGCAGCAAATTTTCCTGGTGCATACTCTTCGACTTCTACATGTTGTTCCGGGTTGCTGTTCACTTCGATATCCAGAAAGAAGTCTTTATCCAGTGGCTGCTTTGCTCCAAAGGTCACCCCAACTTGAGTGTCATTTTGAATGCGAACGGTGACTGGATGGGTTGGTGATGAAACAGACTTGATCTTGTCGAATGTAGTGATTGATGCATTCAGACTGGAAGTATATGGCACTTCTGCTTTGAAAACATCGGGAGGCGCCACTTGTCCCTTGGTTGTCAATGGCGTCGGATTGTAGCGTGGATAGAGGGAAGTTGGAATAACAAGTCGAAGGGTTGTTTCATTCACGGATTCCAGAGTTGACACATAGGAGATGGAAATCAGACATTGTTTCCCTGGTGGAAGCCGACCGACACTCAGAATATACGTATCATCGCTTCGATCAGCTTGGTCCAGTAAATACGCTCCTTCACCTTTCTTGAGGGCTTCGTTGTATTCTTTGAAAGCTTCCTCTTTTTTCTTGAATTCACTTTGGATAACTCTGAAAAAGCATGTTGCGCTGTTGGTCACTGTCATGAAAGCGTAGCTCCTCGACGGAACTCATTATTTTGAGGCGAAGTTGGCTACATCAAAACAGGTCGGACCTGTTTGACCGGAAAAAGTGCGACCTACCATCAGACCCTACTTACTTCTCATGTTCCTACTTCTGGTTTTGACAACGAATTCGGTACGCTTTTCAGTTTTGTCCAAAATAAGTTAATATTCAACTATCCGAAAGTGCGTAATGGTTTCATCAAGGCACTTCCCAAATGGATTGCTTACCGGTCATCGATGGTTACAGTAAATCCAACAACGCCGGCCTGGTCGTTTATGGGAAATCCATAAACGCACTCCAAGTCCGTGGTCTCCTCATTCTTGTAAACTTGTTGAATGGTGATTCGACTGGCGAAGGAGCGCACTTGAACATCGTAGTTGACAGATTTCAGAGGAACAGGAGTGTTTTTCTCCTTCACAATCAGACCAATAAAGCTCCCAAAAGGAAGCGGTGGAGATCGTCCATCCACGATATTCAAACCTGCGGTGATTACCACCGCAGCAAAGGAGAGAATTATATTTCTCATTGTCGAGTGGAGATAAGGTAATTGCGACGTCAGCAATAACCACAGCTGTAAGAAATGGAAATGACAGCTCAAGTGAATCGACCGGCTGTTTTTATACCCAAACTGTCTGCCGTATACGCTAGCCTGAAAACCGGATCTGACGCGATGCAGTACTTTGCCGTTCTGCGAATGTTGTTTCGCAGCAAGACGAAGTAAGATACAATAACACTAAGGAGCAGCAGACAAGTGTCGCCTGCAGGACTAACATCTGGTTACCATTTGTAATCTACGACAATCGACAGCTGCTGCCACGCCGAAATACGTCTTAAAGAGATGTCGATAATCGGAGAGCATGTATGAGTCAGCCTCATCTTCGGTTTTGCGAGGAAGGCTCGGCACGTTTACTGGAACAAAACGTGTGACTCGTATGTCTTACCTCTGCAATGTTAAACTTCTTCCACACTTTTGGTACAAGAGGTACTGGGGGGGGGGGGGGGGGG
The DNA here is from genome assembly GCA_034696485.1 of Isohypsibius dastychi. Lineage (NCBI taxonomy): Eukaryota > Metazoa > Tardigrada > Eutardigrada > Parachela > Isohypsibiidae > Isohypsibius > Isohypsibius dastychi. The sequence goes on along the minus strand of JAQIWT010001518.1, from coordinate 8,755 downwards.
GGGGGGGGGGGCGGTATACCTGCGCACCCGAGCGGTGGAGGCACATTGGTCAGGTGTTGACGAAGTGTCCACAAGCCATTCTTGCGGTGTCCTCCCCCCCCCCCCCAGCAGCCATAATCGTCACTGGGGTGGCTGTCCTCAGCTATGCGCCTTTGCCAGTGAAACCCGAACTGACTTGGTCCAGTCCAGTGCTAACCCATACAATTGGGAAGTAAGTCTACCGGTAGTAGTACTGACTGTATGTGTACTGACGAAAGTTTAAGCCTGGTGGTGTAGTACACTTTCGAATGTGGTTTTCTGGTAAGGATGGAACATCCATCAACATGCTCTGAGCTCGGCAATAAGATTTTCATGGTGGCATTCAGGTGCTGCGAGGTATTGGGAATTGAAAATTGGAATAACGGTGCTATGTGCCGCACGAAAATAATCGCAACGTTTTGTTCGCCAAGAATTAGTAAAACTGTTGAAATATATTCATCAAAACGTCGCAAATCAAGCAAACGAAGACCTGCCAGCAGTTCTCAGCAGAATAAAAATATAAGAATGAAGACTGAAGTACAGTCATACAACATTATATAACTAAAGAATCGTTTGTATGCGCTTCACAGTTGCGTCTCTGACACTTTCCGACAACAATTTCTTGACAAATTCCAGCGCTTTCACGACAATGGCATCCCACGTATCGGTCTGATCGGTGAATCGATTCTGGATGAATGTTGAAACAAACAACGTCGTCACCGCTTTCTCGTCTGCTGACTGTCCAGCCAAGCCCAGTCTCGTCATAAGGTCATTTGCGGCTGGAATGAGGTTGATCAAATCAGCGTTCAAGGACCAACTTCCATCCCAGTTTTGAAGAGCCAGAATGTCATTGAGTAGCGTCTTGTTATTTTGCTTGATTGTTGCCTGAGTTGTCGTGGCATCTTGTAGATCGGAAACCAGTTCAGGTTGCTGGAACGAATTCAGATTGATAGCTGATGGCCTTGAAAAGGATGCAGAAGACGAGCTGCCTCGACTACCACTTGAACCACTGGCTCGACCACTATTTGAACTACTACCTCGGCCTCTACTTGAACCACCAAGACCATACATTGGTGGTCCACTAATAGCTTTTGACATATACTGTCCTGGGAATCCATAAGCCATCATTGGCCGAGCGTGATGCCAGCTTGTTAATGGGGAAGTTGAACCAGCCAGTTGAACAGGGATTTCTCTGAGCTCCATTGAATTATTGCTTGAAGCGTTCCGTGTCTCGATTGCTAGAAGCGAGACGTGTTTCGACATGACCCCGAAAGTCAGTGATAAGTTTGTGATTCTTTCCTTGTTCTCCTTCTCCGCACCTTTGAGTCCAGCCGGTGGCATGTTCTGAGCTCGCGTCTGAGTTGATCCACCAGTCTGTCTAGGGGGCGCTGCTGCGTTGATTTCAATCTCCTTGATCAGTGCTTTGGCGGCCAGTTTGCTAATGAAAAGATCGTCCCTGGTTCTGATTGACTGATTCAGATCAAAACCGAATCGTTTGGTGTTGGAATCTGCCCCGATTAGTAGTTTGACTCCAACGTCTGATCCTTTGGACGGATCTCTTTCAAAGAGCGCGTAGACTAGCTGTCGATCACCGTAAAAGACAGGGGGTAGACTGGTTGGGACTTGTTGGACTTCTTTGACTCCAACCCATGAGATTGCTGCATCGACAACAGCTGGTTGCAAAGCGCGACGTAAATGGCGACCGATTTTGTCAGCGAGGTCTTCACCATGTTTGATGAACTCGGCCTTACCATTGCCAGCCATTGCGATGCCGTTGACAAGAGAACGACTTGGTGAGAGGCCCAGACCAAATGCAAAGACTCGAGATTTGGCCGAGTTTGAACGAACAAGGCTGATGACTTCATCAGTGTTGGTCACTTCACCGTCGGTCAAGACGAATATCTGTCGACTATATTCTGGCACTGGCTTCTTCGAGTAAATATCTTTCAGAGCTTCCAGAATTTCAGTCCCTCCCAAATCAGCTTTTGCATCAGCTGAATAGTTTTTAGCCTGATTGAATGTCGTCTCGTTGTATGGGACACTTTCGGGGAACAGTGAAGTGAACCTGCATTCATAACCAAAATGGTGAGAAACGCGAAGCAATGATTCCAAAAATGCTTTCACCTCGAGCCAAACTTGTAGAAGTTGAAGTATGATCCTTCTGGGAGACTGCGTAAAAATAACTGCATCGCGGTTCTGGCGTCGTCGATCTTGTTTTCGTCTAGCATTGATCCTGAACAATCAACGACGAAGATGATTTCTGTGTTGACTCGCTTCTTCTTCTCTCCCTCCGAATGTGGGACATACGAATACATGGCCGCAAATTTGCCAGGTGTATACTCTTCAACTTCCACATGTTGCTCAGGATTACTGTTCACCTCGATATCCAAGAAAAAGTCCTTATCCAGTGGCTGCTTTGCACCAAAGGTCACCCCGACCTGAGTGTCATTTTGAATGCGAACTGTGACTGGATGAGTTGGTGATGAAACGGACTTGATCTTGTCGAATGTAGTGATTGATGCATTCAGAGTGGAAGTATATGGCACTTCAGCTTTGAACACATCAGGAGGCGCCACTTGTTGGTTGGTGTTCAATGGCGTCGGATTGTAGCGTGGATAAAGAGAAGTTGGAATAACAAGTCGAAGGGTTGTTTCGTTGATGGATTCCAAAGTTGAGACGTAAGAGATGGATATCAGACATTCCTTCCCGGGTGGCAGCCGACCAACACTCAGAATAAATGTATCATCACTTCGGTCGGCCTGGTCCAATAAGTATGCCCCATCCCCTCTCTTCAGCGCTTCGTTGTATTCCTTGAAAGCTTCCTCCTTCTTCTTGAACTCACTCTGGATCACTCTGTAAATCAGGAGATTATATTCACGTAAGAGAAAGCGAAACCACTTTTATGATGGTTGATCTCGTTACAGTATCATGTATCGGATAATCTCTCGCTTTCAAGCAAAATTTTTACGACATCAGTCAGTCACATCACCTGTGGTTGATTGCATTTGCAACAAACGTACCTATCGTCGATGGTGACAGTGAATTCAACGACGCTAGCTTGATCGTTGATGGGAAATCCATAAACACATTCCAAGTCAGACGTTTCCTCGTTCTTATAGACCTGTTCGATGGTGATCCGGCTGGCAAACGAACGTACCTGAACGTTGTAATTGACAGACTTGAGTGGAACAGGAGTGTTCTTCTCTTTGACAATCAGCCCAATAAAATTCCCGGGTCGAGAACGTCCATCCACCATGTTCAAACTAGCGGTGAAAGACACCACAGCCAACAACAGAAATGAGCGCCACATTTTTCACAGAAAATAAACTTGAGAGTCTTAGCACCAAGCAGCTTTGCGAACTGAGAGCTACAACGAATTATAACGGCTGGTTGGGTTTTATACCTAAGAGTGGTTAGCCAGAAAACCGGATCTGACTTGCACCACTTCGACGAATGTTGTGTTTATGCTGTGCGATGCAATACTCAGTGACAAGAAGGTGCAGTGGAGAAGACTTCCCTGCAGCACATTGAGCGCAGATGACCAGATTCAGATAACGATAATTCAAAGGCGCGTACTGGTGAAGTGCGTCATATATCACCATTAATCGGCAAATGAGCTACTTTCTTCGGTTTGAAGTTTCTCACGATATGTTGAGATAATCGGAGGAAGAATGGTCAGCAGCTCAGTTCGTTTTCAGGGACAAAGCATCTCGATATTCGAGGAGAAGGAAAAGAATAGTGGAGGAGTGCTAGTGAGGTCTAAAACGAGTCCTTGTGAGTGTTGAATCAACACTACTGTTGATGGGAATGAGCTGCTCAGGAGAAATGCCCTTACTCTTTGCCCATCTTCGCATGCAACCAGAGTCACAAAGGAAACCCGGAAGAAATTACTTCTGTATGGACAGATGCTCTGTGAGTTTACGGTTCAACTGCAGCGCCGCTTTACAGAGCACCATCGAGTTATGAGGCAACACCAAATTTACATCCGAACCAGAAGCCAACTTGGGACCGAGCAGCACAGATTTCAACACTCCTTCCAGCAAGCAGCTCTTGATGAAATCCAGAGCAGCTAGGAGCAACTTCTGACTCACACACAACAAACGTCGTGGCCTGACCAAATCACCAAATTGTCGTGCGCTGTCGCTCCAAATCAACCTGTATTTGTAATGCTGTGAGTCTATTGGGGCGATAAAACTGTCCCGTCTTCCAAGCGGCCATGCCGAAACTCAACATTCTCTGTGTGGTCGTTTATACTATACGGTATATGGAAAACCATGTAAGAGGTTTCCCACGTTTAATTCCTTCACTCGCAGTCCTCATGACCGCCCACTCCTGATTGCATTTTCTACCCTAAGGAGAATGCGAATGTACGCAGTGGACCTAGAGTTATGCACTCAGCGTTTGTTAACGGAATCACATGGTGCAGTTTTCAACAACTGTTTTTCACGATGACCATTTTAATTCTAAGTGCATGCATTTGTAAAATGCTTTGTGAGCCAATCAAAAACCAGGTAAGACCTTCGTAAGATTGCTTGATGATTTTGGGGCTTCACTGCGTATGAAGAAATCGACAGTTTGCTTTCAAGAAAAAACGCAAGGAGTTGCGGCCTCAGGTCGGTTAGCTCTTTTGTGAAGTTAGTTTCGATCAGGATCTTAAAATGTCGATCGTGGCGTTGGCAGGGAGCTTAAAGCTAGCAAGATCAGGGATAGCGGTCTTAAAATCCCTCCAGCATCCAATAGGCTCAAGGTTGATAGTTGCTGGTGGTCGGGCATGCAGCCATGTAGCGAACGGCAACATTTCCAGGCAGGTGCATGGTCTTCTCCAAGCATGACAGAAGGCTCCACCGACATTAAGCTTAACGGTCAAGTTGGAACTGATGGTCTCTGTAATCTCAACAGGAACAGCGAGAAATCGGTTTTTCTGCACGTTGATCGTTGTAGTTGCCTCCAGTACAAACGGAGAAGATTTACTGACTTTGCTGAGTCCATTATTCGACAATTGCACAGACTGCAATATGAAAACGGTGAAAAGATTGGAAGTTATCTATAGGTCAGAATGACCAGCACAGAATATCGTGCTCGATAAATCCACAGACAACTAGCACGAGGAAATAAAATGGCCGACTGACCTTGACAGAGCCGGAAACAGGTTTCAGGAAACTCCAGTCCACTTCCTCAAGGTTGGGCGAGTTGGTGACTGAAAAGTCCTCTAGGGTGTTTGGTGCAAAAGTTGCGAATCCAAGGAACGTATCAGGATGGATAGTTTTCAGCTGACACTGGTCAAAAGCCAGAGACTTCAGCTTGAGAAAGCCAACGAAATCTTGGTTCTCGAGAAAGAGAAGCTTGACGTTGTACAACGTGATACTTTCAACAGTGGTAAGGACTCCAGCGAAAAACGAACCGAATGGGAAACGAACATCATTCTTTTGGAGGTTGAAATCACGGATTGTGATTGAGGTCAGATTTGCACGAGGTGGTATACTGACACTGGGCTGTGGGGCCGGGCGGCTGCCAAGTGATCCTCTACGAAGGGTGACACTCTCAACATCGCTGGGGATGAGGGTGGAGTCGAAATGATCGAGGTCAAAATTTTCAGGGATGAGCAAGAACGCGTCGTTTCCGCCGCAGTGAAAGCTCTTTTCGAAATAGGAGCAGTTTGGGGTCATTTTCTGTGTTTCTAAATTAAGAACAAAAACATGTTTCAAAACATCGTGCAATCGGAAGCCCAGCGTTAATTATGTAACGAACGTTATTATTACCCGGATCGCAGTGTTTGTAATAGCTGAGCTCCGCCGGGGGATACATCACGTCACACGTGAACAACGACTGTTCCATTTTCAGGTTGTTTTCTTTCAGCCATTTGGCAAAAGGGTACATTTCACAACAATCGCAGTCATTTCGGATTTTTCCCTCTTCTCTTTGGCACAACGGATTTCCCCATAGTTCAATGTTTGGTCCAGCTTTTGGGTTGATTGTTTTGAAGATGGCTTCTGGCAGGTAGTCAAGCTTGGAATGCTCAATCGTGATGTCCTCAGCTTTTTCCAAAAGAAAGGGTGTGGTTAGGGTCAGGTTCTCCGGAACGATGTTTGTTTTTGAAATCACAATTTTCTGCACAGAAACAACAATGGATTAAACAACACCCTGGAGCATATCGAGTGGTGTACCTTTAGTTTTTTCGCAACCGGTTTCAGAAAGCTCCAATCCAGTGCAACAAGTTGCTTTTCTTCATCAATGGTAACATCCTCCAGCTGAGGTTCGACGTTTCCTGCATCACTCAACCCCAGATTTTCAAAAACAGCGGGATTGACTGAAGAGATCTTGCAGTCTGTTATCACGAGTCTCTTCAGCTTGTTGAATCCCGCAAATTCTGCGGCGTTCAAAGTGAAAAGATCGGTCCGATCCAAGGTGAGTCCTTCCAGATATTTCTTATTGCTCCCGAGTAATCCAGCAAACGGAAACCGACCTTCGCTGCGCAGTGCCATGAAATGAACGTCCCGAAGAGAGGGTCTGTCAGGAAACGGGATGAAGTTCGCCTTGACGAGACCAGTGCCAAGTACAATACTCTTGATGTCTGGACTGAATCTGGCTACGTCAAAGTTGTCTGGCAGGGAAATCTCGGATTTCGAGCAAGTCCATGCGTTTTCGGAGCCCATGCATGACGGATGAAGCTTCCATTGTGAATCCTGGTCATCAGCACCTTGACCAAGAGTGGCGAAACAAAGTAGAACGAACAGAATCATTTTTACTTGAACCGAGGTTCGACAAAAGTGTGGCAGGAAGCCGGTTGATTATCAACTGTCTGAAAACTCAGGCAAACGAGCTTTTTATGACGAAATTTGCCCCGCGGTCCAAAGGCTTTTGGTCTGCAATCTGCATCATCTGGCCCGGCTATCAGAGAGCTAACACTGCTTCCGTACTGCGCCTACTGCTTGCGGCACACAAGTCAACCAGCGTATATCTATCCAACGTCGGTTTCTGAGTCGATAACTTTGTTATTGGTTTGAAAACAGATCAGAAACATCAGCTGGGCGTTATGGTTACATACTGAAGTTTCGTAAGACAGGATGTCCACCAGGCGACAATCTTCACCAACATAATTTGGTGCCACTTGATATAATAACACATAAGGTCTCCTGATGAGCCTAGCAAGCAGTTCAATAATCAGAGTAAATGATAACATGGTGTATGACAATTCGACGGTCAGATCTGACCACTCATGCACAAGGGGTAAAATCTCCGTACAATTTCAGAACGACAATAAATCGATTCATGTCCAAAGTGAGGTTCAGTGTTGAATTATTTTTTGATTATCCAATTTATTTGGTAGGTTTAATGGTTTAAGAGAATGCAGGTGAAAAAGCGAAGAAAGTTATTCATCTGACCTAGGTCATCCGATGAAAATGAAAAAAGGGTGGTAACGCTAATTCATTCATTAAGTCGAAACGAACGAAATCGGTAGATTTCTGACCTGAACTGTTTATCAACTAGAATCCCAGTCACAGGGTTGCGGACTGCGGTTTTTGAAAGGGAACCAACTTTCGAGGTCAACAGGTTTCCAAAAGATCCAAACCCGGGCACCGAGCTCTCGCTGGTGCAGAAACAAAATAATTTCAAAGAGACTGTCGGACTCATATCCTGAGTTTTTAGCATTTTCGACACAGAACCCATTTGACCGAACATCCCTATTCATACGAAGCTTGTCACCAGCGCGCAAACTGATCAACAGAAACTCTTCGTTAATCTGTCCAGAAATATCACCCAAAACATTCATTTTCAGATAAAACAATAAGGAAAAAACGAAACATGTTACGGAGGAGTTTGCATTTGAATCAAATTTTCCGAAACACTAGGAGAACTCGGCCGGAGACCACCCAATAAATACCCTAAATTCTTGAACAGATTTTCTGAATCATTTTTGTACATCAAAAAGAAACCTTGAACTTGAGCCGCACTGATTTTAGCACCAAAGCTGCTCACGGCCTTTGCAAACTCCACCGCTTTTCTGGGAGGTTGATCCGGATAGAAACGTTGGAACAATCTGAGGAGCTGACTTTCTGTGACATAACCGACGTATTCTTTGATATCCACGCGACCTGGCCTAATCAACGCTGGATCCAATCTGCAACGTCAATTACAAATTTGTTGTTAGAAAAGTGCAGCCAGTCCTAACACAGAAATTTTAAAAAAACAACAATTTCGGCCATGGATACAAATAATTGAGCAGGAAAATCCCGAACAACAAGGAAAGAATCAAAATACTTCATTAAATATTGTGTAGAAAAAGGGTAGCAAAAAAAGATCTGTTATCAACGACCTTTCGTTTCAGAAATTGAGGAAAAACTGAGGGTGCAATTAGGCGAGGTCAATTTCAAAACTGATTCAGCTTCAGTTTCCAAACTTTATTTTTACAAGTTAGTCCCCAAATACCTGTTGAGATGATTTGTCGTCATAAAAAGAATGCGCGCCTCAGCCGAAGCAACGCCATCGATCGTGTTGAGGAGCCCGCTGAACGTCACTCGATTCAATCCATCATAAGCAACAGACGCTGAAAATTCCAAATTTAATTACCCAACCAAGCACTAAAAGATATTTCGAAGTGAAAAGTTCAGGAAATATGTCATCGACCGCTTATTAGCTCGTTCTTACTGTGATGGCTATCCTCTCGACTAACAAACGCCGCATCAACATCTTCCAACAGAATAATACTTTGCTGAGGAGCAACATTCAGGAGATGGTT
>JAQIWT010001517.1:0-10501 GCA_034696485.1 Isohypsibius dastychi | reverse complement strand
CAAGAGATCAGCCATTTGAACTATCAAAGGCGTACCAGTGCTCGCTCAGCACTCATGTGAAAACCTTCATGAAGAATGACTGTAGAGAATCACAGCGATAATTATTCCGTATATTCTGATCCATAGTGCTGTTTATTGTATTCACAAGCGTGAGCGAAATGTCCAACGAACGTCAAATGAGCTCAAAGCTGGTTTCATTCAACCGACAGACAGAGCGCAGCCTTCTGATCGAGACTCAAGTATAGCAAATTATGCTGCTCTTAGCCTGATTTGTTTCGTGTGAAGGTCTATAGCAGTGAGACCGCGACGTGGGCTTTGAAGAAAATCCGATTCTAAGAAGTTATGACCTACAGTACCGTAGTGAGAGAACAAACAAACAACCACGCGAAGAATTCACTATCGTTTGCTGGGTGGCTATAGTTCTGTGCGTGCGGGCAAGCAGTTCAAGACGTCGTTATTGCGCAACATTGTCAATTCGTAAAAAAGTTGAAGAAACCACGTTTTTTTTATCTGTCCGGCTGCTTTTGGAGTTTCACAACGAATGACCGCAGTAAGGCGACTTTGAAAAGAAATGAGCTTTAAGATGTTTTGAACCATTCAACGAAACAGTTGGCAGTGGCAATACATTCTCAATCGTGCCGCACGAACGTTGAGCGAGCTCATGCTTCGAACAACAAACTCTGACAGATAATACATGCAAATTGTGAGTTCGAAGTTACATATTGTTGTTGTTCTGAACCTGACAGGTTTCTCGGGATCTGCAACGTACGGGCACAGTGCAAATTGGTGCAACAATAAACAATAAATTTCAAAACGTCAGGAAAGAACCTTTAATAAAGGTCCTTGATAGGTATATGAGGATGCCATTCCAACTCAGGTTTTGAGCTCTTCAATTCCTGAGTTCGGTGTGAGTGCGCCAAGTTTAGGAATCGCTCAGACAGGGTGCGCTCATCTTCTACGGGAAAAATCCTTACACGAAATCAATACAGCGATATTCCTTTAATGTTTAGTTCGATCATACATAGCTTATAGAGAAAGATCATCGCAAATCACGTGTAAAACATGAAACTGATGCTGTAGTTGCAGCCACGAAATTCCATTAGTGTTCATCAAGCTACTCCAGTAAATCCACTATCAAAAACTAGCGCAAGTAGTACCCCTTACGGGGTTACAAGACTCCACCCCCGTTTTACGTGGTGCAGAGCAGGAGTGACCAATATAATGTTTCTTTTTGTGTTTTTGATCTCGTTTCCTTCATATTTTGCTGTCACCCTATCTTACTCCCACTTTTCCAGAAGTATTTTGTGAGATCTTTCGATTAGAGCTGATTACGGTCCGTTCTTCCCTTGATTATGCTTAGAATGTACGTTGTAACGTTGGTCAACTTTTCTGGTTTTCCAGACGTCTTGCTCTTCTTCTGTGCTGTCAATCTCGAGTATCCCGATCTTGAAATATTTTTTTTAGTGAGTTGTTTTGGTTTACGTTTTGCAGAGCCAGGTTGAGCAAACTTTCAATCTACGAGATTAAGAAGGATCATCTTCATTGTTGTTGTTCTTTCGCCTGCCATCTTCTTCTTTACTCCGCTTCTGCCCAATTGAAGCTCTTTTCATCAAGGAATCACATCATTCTATAGTTTTTCTGTCGATACGACCAAGAAAGAATGGAGCCGAGTGCTGGAATAATGAAGGCATACTTTTCACAATCCAACTGCTGGTTATTGTTCTGTCCCCCCCCCCCCCCCCACCGGGTGGGAGGGGGGATGCGGGTATGGGATGTTAAGTCTGATGTCTATCTGAGATTATTCCTCCACACGTGATTTTCAGATCCTTCACGCGTTTTTCTTGTCCGGCTCATTTCTCAGATTGAAGAAACGTTTTTTCCACGGAATAAAGACTTCCGCCGGAAGTATATTTTGTTTGGTGAAGTTTATGGTGGTTCGGGAGTTACTGCACTTAAGGTTCTTCGGCGGGTTTTAGGGGAGAAGCGGTCTCGTGTGAACGAGTGACGGAGATGGAACCGAGGTAGAACTGATTCCTGACCTCCGTACTCACAGCCTTTCTCATGTGTCATGAGAGTGGACAATATATACCATCGGACAGTAGTATAAAAACCCATGTTTTCATAGGGTTTCTTCAAAGTAGAGGCCCGGCTCTTCTGATGAAAGTTTACAAAACCTGTTACCACTTACTTGTAGAGCTCAAAATTCTCTACAAAATATGTCGCCTCACATTAGTGAGATCAAATCGGAAGTACTCGGAAATAAAATCCAAACACAATTTTCTCTCTGAACCATCTCTAAACGCTCACTCCTAATTTGGCATGTGCTACATGTTACGTGGTGCAGCTTGGAGGCTTGATAGCGCAGTGCAACTGCAACAAGCTCCTCAAGAAAGGTTCTGCTACTATACATATCCATCTTAGCAACCCTTGGAAGCTCAGTTGTCCCGCTCTTTTTTCCAACATAAGCGGTATAAATCTCTCGCGAAATTCGGTTAACGGTTGGCAGCGTAACTTCATAAGACGAGTCCATCAAAAAAGCACTTTGTTGAATAACCAGAGTTGATGGCGATCTGACCCGTTCTGCAAGTGTCCCTTCCCAATCTTCAGTCAGCCGTGTTGCGTTTCGCCATACACGAGTATAACGACGGTAGAGTTGTCTATCTGAAAGAGACGGCTCGTGCAGCCGGACCCCGTAATGCTCTTCAAATGTAGGACAATATAGACGCAAGGCGGACGTCGTGGATGGCTGGAGTGACGGTGTACGCTTTTGGGTCACTGGTTCCCCGAAGCGCGAATCCGACAAGTTGCCTGCAAATTAAATGTACAAACAATGATCGGACTCCAGTTGACCCATCTACACTCAATCCTGCTCAAGTCCAGCCTTGTGCTAGTTTCAATCCTAGTCTTGCTCCAAGTTTTGAAACGAACCGAAAGGCTCGTAGGCTATAACATTGGGGTCATACTTTACCAGCTCCACTAGTTTCGGGGGGTTTGTTGCTACGTCCGATTTTCCCCCAGTATATTCGTGAACCCACGCTGTTGATGTGGCGCCCAAACTCGCCATCTCGTGCGCCTCTGCCTTTCACTTTTGAATTTTGTTCATTCCTGCTGATGTTCCTTCAACCTTGCTTCCTTTGCTTCCTACCCTTTCTTCCTCTCATCTTCGAAACACTCCTCTCGGCCAGATAAACACGATTGGATTTGTTTTTCACAAGAGTTCTCCACAGAATGCCGAAAGTCGCGACTCCACCGAAGTATGGAAAACTCACGCTGCGACAGAAACAAGAGCGTTTTCGACTTTTTGATGAGAAGGTGAGTCCACGAAACTGCAGCATTGTCTTATCTCAAACATTCAGCGAATAAACTGGACATTTGAGAAAATGACAAACGTCCAGATGGGACTGCATTTTGGGGTGACTTCGTCTGCAATCGGAAAACTGCTGAAGAACCGCGAGAATATTGAAAAGCTGATTGCGGACTCTCCAAGCCTCGATGTCGAATCCGCCAGAATTTTGTTCTCAAAAATAAATCGGATTGTTTGGGAATGGTTTGAGCAGTGCAGAAAGAGGCCCATTCCTTTGTCAGTCTTAATTCAGGTGAAAGCCTCCGAAGTCGCAGATGCTATTTATGAAGTCTCATCAGGAGAAAAGTGCATCACCGGAAGTGGAGATTATGGAAGACTCTGTTCATGAAGTTTCGCTGAATGACAGTATCCAGAATCTGGATAATTACGACGGATTTATGCGAAACATTAAACAAATGTAGCGCTTCCACCATAAGCAAGGAGTTGATTCGGAAACCATTCATTGGGCTTCTAGTTCAGCTTGAAAGTGTGGCGACCAGAGACAAAGTTGGTGGCTCTTCCAGTTACAGCGAACTCCCTCTTTGAATTCATTGTTATTCTTGTGATTTTTTCAGTTCGTTGTCTTCCTTGTTTTCCGAAATTCCGGATCATCTTATGCGAAATTTGTGGGCTGGGTGATTTTTTCTCTCAGGTTAAGATGTTTTTTTGGGAGCTGACTCCTGAAATTGGTTTTGTTGGCTTAGAACCTATGCGGTGGCCTTCACTATCTTTGATGTGTTATTAAACCGAATTCTTCGTTTCGCTTTGTCTGCTCCAATCCTGAACCAGCTCCAGTCTTCAGGTTAAACCATCATTTGGAGCAGAAAAAGGATTTACTATATCTATCTATCTATCTATCCATCTATATATGAATATATATACAGGGGGTCCGGCGGCAAACTTTGTGAGGTTGCTAAATATCTCCTAGCATTCTAGCCATTGTAGACACACCGTCCCTACCTAGCTCATTTTGAAGCCAAGTAAATTGTCTACAAAAACGTCTACTGCGCTGTGTGTCCGCTTTGGTCGTATTGGAGCCCATAGCCTCTGACGGAATAAAAACCGATTCGACTGACGGCGGAATAATTTCCAGCCGCTGTTGTTGCTATAGATTTTTCAGAGAGATGTGATCCTGAAAAAGTTAATTCGGACCTCGAGTGTAACCGTTTTTTTGATCTCCCCGTTTTCTTGAACCAGGGGTTCATAAACCCCGTTTTTGTGAACCGTTCAGGGTTCACAAACCTCGTTTTCTTAAACCCAACCGTTTTTCTGAACCGGTTCACAAACCCCGTTTTCTTGATCACAAACCCCGTTTTCTTGAACCCAACCGTTTTTCTGAACCGGTTCACAAACCCCGTTTTCTTGATCACAAACCCCGTTTTCCTGAACCCAATAAAAAAGATGTGTTTTTTTGTGGAAACTTGCCGTATGGACTCTGCAGAATTTCAGCTGAAATGAAGTGGCTAGTAGAACGGGCTCCACTTTCACCCGAACCTGCAGGTTTTTGTCAATTGTTAAGTAGAAAAAATAACTTATCTCAGAATACAGTCTCTCCTTCTGGAAAATTACGTCGGAGTAGGGTGCATTATTTAGGAGAAGAAGCATAGTCTGAATCTTCGGTTTTTACATTTTTGAGGCGACTGACTCCAATTCTACAGCGCAAAACATCGTGTAAATTACCCATGTGATGGTGTCAGAACTACCCACTTTACTTCTGCTAAGATTCTGCAAAGTTCGGACAACAAGTTTTCACAAAAAACATCATTTTTGTTGGGTTCAGGAAAACAGGGTTTGTGAACCTTAGGGTTCAAGAAAACGGGGTTTGTGAACCGGTTCAGAAAAACGGTTGGGTTCAAGAAAACGGGGTTTGTGAACCCTGAACGGTTCACAAAAACGGGGTTTGTGAACCCCGGGTTCAAGAAAACGGGGAGTTCAAGAAAACGGTTACACTCGAGATACACTAGAAAAAATAAAGACTGGTATCATCTAAGGTTCCGAGCAGGGTTGGGAACCAAAAACGTCCCAAAATGGGTGACTTCGGGAAGATTCTGACCAGTGGTCACAATATTTCCCAGTTCTTAGAAGATGTATACCAAAATGATGCCAATTGACTTGGGATTTCAGCAAGCTAGTCGGCTTTGACCCAGTTAGCTTCAGTAATTTGTAAATAATTTTTCCATTCGAATCTCACAAAATTTGCCGCCGGACCCCCTGTATATACCTACGGGTTCACGCCAAAAGGCGTGAATTTCACTTGGTCCCTGGTACATATTGTACTGTATCAATGCAAGTTGGTATTATAAAACCAAATAAAATCTTTGATGTGGCGTGTATGACCCCGCCAGAAAGTATATAGTACACTTCAGCCTGCGTTACTCGTTAGCAAAATGTACCATAAATGTTGGCGTGCGTGGGGAGAAGTCTCGTACCATCTAGTAGATCACCCCCTCCCCCCGCAAATCATGATTCAGCTCCTCTTTTCGGAACTTTGACAACTCGAAATTCGCTTAAACGGAGTTCATCTCTGAAAATAACGCGTTTTTGGTAACTTTCGAGTTATCCGGTCAACATTTATGCCAGTTAGAAATTATGTTTATCATAGTAATGACAACGAACCACTTGGTTTCAGACATAATTAAATATCATAATTCGAACTTTTTGTATATCAAAAGGAAACTTTCGTTCGGCTCTGTTTGAGCTTTTCGAAATTCCCAAATAGTCCATCGTGGTGACCTCTCACGGCTGTTTACGCCATTTCGCTACCGGAAGCCCCTATATGCATTCAGGAAGATGCAGGATAATTGAATTTCTGCCAGTGAATATCGGTTCGAAAGTGGTAAAAAGACAATACGTACGACGCAGTCAATGGGAGCAAGGCGCGTAACTAAACCAAAGCCGACGTTGTCAGCGCTGTAAATAGGGTCGAGCTGTAGATGCCGCTAGCCACGTGTGCCTTTCACGTCACAATGGGGCGGGGCATTAAGACACGCAGGCTGATTGGTCAGAAGTCACAGTGGGAAACCTACTCATCAGCAAGACATGGTAGGACCAAGTGATATCCCTGTTTCTAATCTGAGCCTTTATGCTTCACTTCCTTTTTCTTTTTGCGTTTTCTGAATGTTTATCTCAACTTTGCGATATGGATTGTCCACCCGACGCGTTAGAGAAGCTCAAAAGACCATAAACTCCGATTGTATACGTTAATTTGCGCATGTTCCTTACCGTTCCCCCCCCCCCCCCTGATTCCACCTTTCACCTAATTCTCACTTCAATTTTATTAACATTTTAAGAAGACACGTTCGAAAAAATTCTCCTGGCAGAATCGGGTTGATTGGCAGTGCCTCACCGATCCGCAAGTCTTCAATCATCATTAATTCGCAGCGGTTCCCTAGAGCCAATCAGATCAGTGTCTGTAAAAGTCGACTTGTGAGATCTTTTACCACGCACCATATTCAAAACTTACGGTTTTCAGAATGGCAGCCCTCGTTGCAACTTTCTTACTGGCCTGAATTGGTAAGGTAACACTCGTACACTTTGAATTTCATGGCATTTTGCTTTTCGCAGCTGTCTCCACGGCCGACCCGAAGATGTCCTGCCTTTGAAGACGGTAAACAATGCAGCTGCTATAAAGGATGGTGCTGGGCATACACGGCAAAAGGTAGCACAGGTGGCGGACCATGGTGTTACACTCAAGTCGAATGCTTCGCAAAGGGGAATGAGAGCAGGGCAGTTTGCACGGACGACAAAGACTGCAGCTGGGTTATGCAGTGTGGAAACAACAACACCTATATTGGCGAAGATAAGTCCCAACCAACCGCTGATCCGTTCCGATGCCCCGCGTTCAAAGATGGCGACAAGTGCGGCTGCTTTCGAGGCCATTGTTGGTCGTTCCTGAAAGATAGTTCTGTAGAGGGAGACGAATGGTGCTACACTCAAACCGAAGAAATACCCAAAGGCCCGGGAAAATTTACTACTTGTGAAGGGGACCGCGATTGTACATGGAACATGCAGTGTGGTGATGGTGATGTCCAGTGCAAAAAGAATCAAGCGGTTGATACGCTTTTTTTTAAATCGGTGAATCATTTGCTAGTCATTCATTCTAATTGAATCATTCATTAAATCAGGTGTAGGTTCATGATCTGAAACCTTTGTCTCTGGAAACCAACAAAGAGTGTAAACGAAAGTGAGAGGCGGCATGAGGCCGTGGGGGTGCCATAAGTTTTAGTGCACAAGTGCTCGTAGTGAGCGTTTTCGTAGCAAAGGATTATTTACCGCTTGATTTCGCAGTTAAGCACTTTCACTGTCAGTGGAGCTGGTATACTTCGATTTTTCTCAGGCCAAGCAAAAAGTTTTTTAGTTTAAGATTTCGTGGTCGTGACATTTTCTGTTTATATGGTCTTTCACAGTGCTTTGGTTATTTGCGAATCGTTTATTCCAAAAAGCTTGGCCACTGCTGAATAGTTGGAGGTAGAGAGTTCTGATTCAGTCAATCAAGACTGTGGGGTCTGGTTGGTAAACAGATGAAATTTCGGTCTTGTATTCATTTACTATTGTCTTTAAAGACGAAATTTTGTCAAATCTTTTCAGAATTAATGCTACTGCAGAAACGATATGGCGACAGCTTAGTGATAACCCTGTTTTCATTCAAGATACAGAGTAGTAGAGAGTCTGTAGTATTTCTAGAAGTAAGTAGAATGTGCTTCAAAATGACAACTGGCGAAATCCGCATTTTGTTGATATGCTATGCTGGTCAAGTCTGATTAAGGTTTGCTCAAGCCCTTTCACAGAAAAATAAGCGACGCAGTTATTGTCAAGCCAGGAATTATAGTCAATCTGCATGAGCATGCGTAGTGATTTCGTCAACAACGCGAGATCAGTTTCTTGAAACCCTTTCTGGATTTATTTTTGAAATGAGGACGACGCACAACACGGAAGGATACTCCTCTAGATGACTACTTGTTTGTAAAACTCTGACTACCAGCAGCTGGTAGCGCGAAATGCGTAAGTGTCCCTGAAATACCAGTATTCACGATGGCATCGTGGCGTACGAATATTAATCTTCCTACGTAATACAGTAGTAAAGTCTTGTTCTCAGTCAACATGACTCTCTGAACATCCATGTTTTGGTTGGTGGCCAAGCATTAACGAAATAACCGCGATGAGGTGGATTCAAAACAGTAATTACAGGTAAATAAAGGCGCTTCCTGAGGACGTTTTTAAACAAATTATTATATAGTTGATCCTGATTACAGAGCAATTTCGTTCTAGACTAGCAGCGCCGCCCCGCTACGCGGGGGAACTGTTTTCGAAAAGTCAGCGATTTCAGGGTGCCTGATACTTTAAGAGAAAGTTCTAGTACTGTATTTGTGTCAATATAATTTTGAAGTAAGTTTTTAAGTATGAGTTTGAAACTACAGGCGCCCATCGAGTGTTCCTTCAGATATCCCTATTTCTCATGGCTAAATAATGAGGAGGTCCCTTATCAGCAAAACAGACCAAAGCGTTCAAAATCGAATTTTAGAACGATCGCGATAATTTGCCGGAACATCACTAAGTTTAATCAAAGCGGTTCTATATAAAACCCTTATATAGAACCGCTTTGGTTTTTTGATAGTTGGGAGGACGCGATTTAGCGGGTTTTAAAAGTGGAGGTTGGAGGTGTAGGTTATTTTTGTCTTCACCAGAGGACGCGATTTGCAGGCGGGTTTAGATTTGTTTTCTGTTTCGCGATCAATTGGCTTGGAGATGCTTTGTCATCTGGATTTATTGATGATATCCATTTTGTTTTTCTATCGCAAAATCGTTCAAAAGAGTACCAAGGAAGACGTCAGTTCCACCTTCATGATATCACTGCTCGCGATTGCCTGCTGAAATTCCGTTTCAAAAACCAGGACATTCCAAAGTTAGCTGATAATTTGCGTTTCCCAAAAGAATTGTGCTGCAAAATGGGATCAGTGATATTTCAAGGATGAAATTTCGGGGAAATTAAGTCAGCGCAAAAGCGAAAACATAAATCCAAAATTCCGACAAATCGCACTTGAAAGGTGGCTTGAAGCGTGTAGGTTGATTTAAGACAAAAATAACCTACACCTCCAACCTCCACTTTTGAAACCCGCTAAATCGCGTCCTCCCAAGTATTCAAGTTGTCCTGTGAAAGAGAGAGAATGTATCGTGCAATCCAAAAAGTACTGCGGTTCGAGGTCTTAAGTGGGAAGTCGTATGACGTCTAGTTCTATTTGATTGATCACTTCGTGAACCAATGAAAATTGAGCTTTCGCTTGGCCAATCAGCATTCTTACCGTTTCTTTGTTTGAATTGAAAACGAAATGCCATTGGTCCATTCAGATTTTGAAATAACATCATCGGACCGCCCCCGAAAATGTGGGACCGCAGTACCTTCTGGATTGCACGATAGTGGAAGAACGACGTGCACGAAACGCAAACAATGCGCAGTATGCTGGTCGACGTAGCGTACGTACTACGTAGATTGGCTACGGAAAGCAAGCTGGCCAGGCGAGAGCGAACGGACCAATCAGAACATGGGGGGAAGTCGTCCGGAATGGCAAATTAATTATATAGATGAGCGACTGCCACGACTGTGCCGCGACCAGACCGTGCAGAAATATTGCGCAATCAGTAAAAGTAGACTGATGTTAGATAGGCTACCACCTTTCTTGTCCACGGGTAAAATTCTCCACCCCAGTGATATTTTCGCACGGGCTGGTCACACGCGGCAGTAGAGTATATATTTATTTGTTTTCTCTGTTCGACGAGATCAAAATTGTATGCGATGGCTTCCCACAATGTTTCTTTCGATCACCGCGCAAATTCAACCAAGCGGTCATTTGAACATCGTAACGAACTACTCTTCTTTAATCTTCTTAGCTTGGGGATCTGTATGAGCAGCGCACTCCTGAGTCTGATTCTTTTCTTCGTCATCATCTCCAAAAAACGCCTTCGAGCTGGCTGTGGGGTCTTGGTCGCTTATCTATCACTCATCGGTTTTGTCATCTGTGGAGTTTATACACCCATCAACATATACATCTCCGCACACCAGTTCCAGAACGGCAAAAAGCAAACCAGGACATTCTGCGTTGCTCTGAATTACACGGCCACTGCAATCATATTCGCTATGAACTGGACAGAGCTGGTGCTTGC
>JAQIWT010001516.1:0-10511 GCA_034696485.1 Isohypsibius dastychi | reverse complement strand
AATTCCAGAATAGTCGCTCAAGAATGCCGTGGCACGGAATGGAATACCCAAACCATGGGTTGGAAATTTATGAACCATGAAACGCACCATGGTTTGGACCGCTCCGAACCAAACCAAGGGTACCCTAAAAAGAACCATAATGGCGTGCGACGTTCTTCACTATGATGGTAAGAGCGAAGAATCATGTGCTTCATCTTCAGATACCCCTCCACCTTCATCTTCACCCCCCCCCCCTCGTTCTTCCCAATCGGATACCGACCGAAGACTCGTTTTCAGAATTTTATCATAAATGTACGTCATCCAACATCAGTGGGGTGAGATATATTTCGATTTCTCAAACCGATTAGTAAATAAATGTTGGTAAAACCCTATTTTACTAGTGGTTAGAAAGTAGCCACTTCTGCCGTGCTACAGTATGATGGTAATGACCTCGTGGAATTCAGTAGACGTCATGTCATTAAAACTGCTTTTCAAGCCGGTCCGTCTTATATCTTTTTCAGGCAAGTCCTAAACAGATGCTACCTTTCTTATCTGATGTACCGCTATCCCCGCATCACGATCGCGGAATCTGCGCGCTCTCGGAGCAGGTGTGAAAGGTAACGTATCATTCATTGAGTGACATCCATACTCTCGGCACTCGATCGCTTATTCGCTTCTACCCGCAAGGTGGGAAACCATTAAGTCAGGCACGCGCTGAGATGGCTGCTGTGTTTCATTCTAGCATAAAACAACCGTTTCTTTTTGCCACTTCAACAGATTAAAACATATAACTGCTATGACCGGTCAAACCGATACTGACTGACATACGGGCAGGCTTTGTTTTTCCAGGAAACTTACAGCAAGCATGTACTGTATACTTAATGGAAACTTAACTCATGTCCAGTTTCAACAAGGAGGGAAAATCGGCAAATTGAGGAGCGATATTTCCGCGAAAACGGATTTTTTTGAATCGCACCCGAGTCATCATCAGCACCAGCTCCAGATACTCATCTGGTCTCCAGATCCAAAAGCACGATGATATCGAGAAGGCAAAAATTTGAATTCCGATTTTCTGCAATGAAGAATGAATAGTGACTGTCGGTCTTCTTCGATACGCAATATGAATAAACGTCAAGTCAGAGATTGCATCCCTGGGTCTAGC
Source organism: Isohypsibius dastychi (assembly GCA_034696485.1). Classification (NCBI taxonomy): domain Eukaryota; kingdom Metazoa; phylum Tardigrada; class Eutardigrada; order Parachela; family Isohypsibiidae; genus Isohypsibius; species Isohypsibius dastychi. The sequence continues at coordinate 9,370 of JAQIWT010001516.1, read as the reverse complement.
GCTTTCGAACTGATGGTTCCTCATCCACGAAGGCTCCGCTTGTTTTCGAATGTTACATTTTACATTGCTCTCACTTTTCGAGGTATATTTTTGTACTCTGATAAGCGAAACCAAAACCTCTCTTGAGGAGCTTGTTGCAATTGCACTGCGCTATCGTAACCGCCAGAGCTCACGAAAGCTTTTTCCGCCGAAAAAATGAAGAAACCTCGATGCTTCAGTTTCTCAAAGACAGATTTAATTTTTGTGATTCAAGGACAATGTGCCAATCAATCTGAATCTATTTCAGAAAGTGGTTGAAAGTCAACAACGTAGATGGTTACACCAAATGCCATCGAAAGTTGCAAACGCTTTACCGTCGGAATGACGTCACGCGGAATAAATCAGTTTGAACTTTCAGTTTGATCGGAACAGCACGCGTGCCGATTAAAACATGTTCAGAAGACAGAAATTAGACAATAATCAGTGTTTGGAGGCAGATTATTCAGTATTTCTTTGAAATGTTGACGGACGACGTAGTTGATAAGGAGTGAGCAGACCATTTTATATGAACACATTTCCGAGAAATTAGATTAAGATTAGTGCATAGTTCAATCGCAGCTAGTGTCTGGATAGAACGTGGAGTGTATGTATTTCGGGTGGCAGTTATTCTTCCCTATTCAACTACCGAAGCTTCTAGAAATCGGATATCATGGATCATGACTTACAATTTTTCCAATATTTTACAACTTTCCAATGTTTTACAACCGCATTGGCCGTGATTGCCGCATTTATCTTCTTTTACTACAAAAAACATCGTGGCATCCCACCTGGACCTCGAGGTAACTAACCGGTTTTTTCAGTCAGCAAAGCCTTTAATTTAGTAAATGTGTGTCAGGGTTGCCCTTCCTGGGCTACGCCCCGTTCTTCGGTGTGAATCCACAAGATAAGTTCCTGGAACTCGGAAAGAAATTCGGCGGGATCTTCAGTATGTACATGGGACCTCAGATCACCATCGTTCTAAACAGCTACGAAGCAATACAAGCATCGTATCTAGACCAGGCGGAGAACTTCACCGGACGTGCGGATGGATTTGTCTTTCGGTACTTGTCCCAAGGGCCCGAAGGGAAGATTCACGGTGAGCAAAGTCTACGAAATAATAAACAGCGTTGGTTCTGAACCAATTGCTCTGCGCATATTCCTGAACTATTTCGCCGAAATGTTGTTTTTCTCCTCTCTGATATGAGCTCATACAATATGCTCATGCTAGTTTTAAGGCACCCGTTTCCAACATATACTTCAAAATTCTTAATGTTTGAAGGCATCACTTTGACCGAAGGTGAAGAATGGCGCGTTACACGCCGATTTATGCTTCGCGCATTCCGCGACCTCGGAATGGGAAAGTCGAAAATTCAAGATCGGATTGTGGAAGAAGCGGAGCATCTTTGCGATGTCTTCTCTTCGAATGTTGGGAAACGGCCTTTTGACCCATCTGCCAACCTGCTTCAAAGTGTTGCTAATGTGATCTCGATTCTCTGTTATGGAAAGCGCTTTGACATCGTGGACCCAAAGTTCCAAGAGATCTTGAAGGATATAAACGAGTTTGCTGTGTATCTGGCGCAGGCTGGTCCTTTGCAGTCCTACCCGATACTACGATTCATCCCTGGGCCGTTGAAAACCATGTTCGCCAATATCAAGAAAATTACTCAACGTAGCACAGACTTCAATCAAGATATTATTGCGGAACATAGACGGACTTTCGACGAGAATGAAAGTCGAGATTATATTGACGCATTCTTACATCATCAGCGGACAGGGCAAGGCTCGAATGGATCGCCTTTTGAAGGTACTGTAATGAACAGTGGTACTTTAACTGAACAAGTATGAAGACGTTTCAAAAAGCGGAACAGAACTATTTTCAACATTCAATATCCGCCGCATTCGCGGAAAAGTGTTTCGGTTACGTAACTAGCCAGCTTGAAATGTATGTTTTCGTCAAATTGTACTTTACGTACAAAATGGCGGTCTAAAGTCCGCCGACTGAAACAGCTGAAGTACGGCAGAACATCGTCATGACGTGCTGATAAAAGTTTATCTGACAGCCGCAAAGTCATCTACTTTCTTTCCAGGTAATGCCGACATGACAGATATCACCATCTCAAGGGCAATGATTTCTTTCTGACTTGACTGAGTGACCATTCCGTAAAGTCTGAGTTAAGAACGCTGACAAAGTCGAAATCCAGTGGGATACAAGCAAAAGCTTTCACGACCATCCTGCGGTTACTGGACTTCGCCCATGTGTTGGGGGGCTTAAAGTAGGGGTGAGGGTTTGACTGGAGCTGTAAGAGTACCTTATGTGGGTTGCATATGCTTTGGAAATTCACGTGAACCAAGCTCTTTGAAACGGAGAGAGACTAGGTGTTTTTCGGTTGCTCTGTAGCTCAAATCTTCTCGCCCCCCCCCCCCCGGGTTAAATTGCAGGGAGTAGACAATAATCTCTCTTTTTCATTCAACAGAGTGATATTTCCCTGAGAAGAGATATGCACTGAAAATACGTCATTCGGGGGGGGGGGGCACCATCTTGTCCAGTGATGTTTGATGGTCCAAAGGTAGACGACGATGTTAACAATCATCGACTCATGCTGAAGAATGGCCTTTTCTCAAAAATACTTTATCATCGTTCGAAAATGACTGCTGTGGCTCCAGGTCCGGCACAAGAGTTGCATGCTGTTTTTCTGGATCACCCTATTATATTTCAGAAGATGAATAAAATGAAGTCTGTTGAATCGGTTCAATTGCAGATGTTGACCTTTCTGTGAACTTACAAGCGTTTTTCGGAGCTGGAACAGAGACAACAGCAGCCACTTTGCAATGGGCCCTATTGTTTATGTTGAACCACCCCGAAGTCCAAGATCTGGTTCATCAAGAACTCGATCGTGAAATCGAGAGCAACAGATCAATTACCATGGATGATCGAAGTAATACCCACCTGTTGAACATTGTGCATTTAACCCAATATGGTACAAACCGAACCAAGTTTCATTCTAGTCAAACTACCATATCTTCAAGCTGTATGTAATGAAGTTCAACGTCTGGCGAACGTCACCCCGTTTGGCGTGCTCCGGTCTAACCTTGAAGAAACGACACTGATGGGCTACAGAATTCCAAAAAGGTCGTTTATCATGCCGAATTTTGCCGCCGTCAATTTGGATCCAAAATTATGGCCAAACCCAAAAGTGTTCAAACCAGAGCGTTTCCTAGATGAAAACCGAAAACTAGTGGAGCCGCAATATTTTATGCCGTTCTCAACAGGTACGAATACTGTCAATGTACTTCACATCATCGCAGCTTTTATCATGGGTCTTTAGGGAAACGAGCGTGCGTTGGAGAAAGTTTGGCGCGAATGGAAATCTTTTTGTTCTTTGCGAACTTGATGCATAGGTTCCGATTCAAAGCGCCTCTTGGCCATCCGGCGCCACCTACCGACGAGTACACAACAGGGATCTCCTGTCGCCCAACACCTTTTTTGATCGAAGTTCAAAAGCGCTGACCGATCTTTCTGATCAGAAGTAATAGTATTAGTTAGTTCTGCCATGGTGCCCTTTGAGTTCAACTATCACAGTATGTTTGTTTGACCCACGACCCCCCCCCCCTCACGTAGTTCGCATAAGCTCTTCAGTACTGATACCTGTTTTGTACTACGTTCTGGTTCTTTTTGATGCCTTGTCATGCCAGTTGTACTGTAACCTTACCCATAGTCACGTTTCATGCGGCTTTAATAGGTTTCAATAATGCGATATCTTACAAATTCCAATCATTTTTACCATTTTGTATTCACTACTCTTTCTTCCCAAGCATTGCCTTGTTGATATGCAGTGAATACGTCAATTTGTTTTGTGCACACTGTTTCCATGAATTCAGAAAGAAAGGATAGCTAACACCCGGAATGTTGTTTTCGAGAACTTTGATTCAAAGCGTCAGATTTCTCTGGGCTCTTTGTTTTTGTCTGGATCGAATTATATCCTGGCAAGGAACCTATGGCCAAAAAAAGAGATTAATTACCCTTTGCTACCAGATATTTTGTACTCACCCATATATCTTGTGATGAAACCATATTCCCACAAGGGTCTTGACAGGTCACCTGATACGGATCAACAGGTTGTACGGCAGTGGGATCCAGCTTATAGGTGACTTCCATTTGCGCGTTGACTCCAAGAACCCCACTCACTGTTCCCCCTGAGGTTACGACGCACTGATCCGCAACACTTCCATCGACCTATTGCGTTCCACAATTCGGTTTCAAAATCAGCAGTCCGGGCAACTTAAACTTACACGAACGATCAATCCACTTTTCATAGTTTCCACAACCTCGTCACAAGTAGACAGGACTTGTCGCACAGCGGTTAATTTCAGGTGCTCAACCTGCAAAGCTCATTCTGAGAAGGCACGTAAAACATTGTGTTCGTGTGAAACATTGTATACGTTGATGGTTATTTCCGTCGTTGCCTTTTTTGGAGGATTACTTGAATCACTGCAACTGACTGGATATGCAGACGATTCATCAGGAACTTCTAAGCCTGACGCAACAACATGCATATTTTGGTCGACTGTATACAATGCTCCATCGGCTACAGTGCAGGCCAGTGGTGGCGTAAGTGCAGTTGTCTGAAAGACCCCACTCATTCATAAACGGCAGATTCGACTGTTATAAAATCTGACTTACGACGATTGTAATACCGGTTGAGTCTCCCGGACGCGGAATCGAACATACTCCAACCCCAGGTTGGAGGCCACCCGAAATTCCCGGACAGTCATGTTACGGTGGTCGTAACCTCGTTAAGGAAATCTAACCAACTAAAGGTCACGGCTGGACTCAATCCACTTTACTTCAATACATATCAGTCATCGAGACGGTGTAAAGTCTACAACTGTAAAGGGTGGAAGAACTGACTCTGATTGAGACACGAACAGCAGCTTGAATAGTGGTCAAGTAAGAGGCGGGACGATTAACAGAACAGCAAGATCAGATGAAACGAGCAAGAGAGAGAAACAAGTTTTGTCCCCGTAACATTTCCTCCTCGTGAAATTGAGGCTCGTCCTCGAGACAGCAGATGAGTAACGCACAGGCATCCATGAATCACCAGGCGTCCTTCTCTCAGGCGGGCATTTGACGACCCTTGGCACGGTGGAGCAGCCGTGTTAGAAGACTGAGGCGTTGACTTCGGTCACCTAGTTCATCACTTCAACACTGTGGCTACAGATGGCGATACGGAGGGCGGGGCTGAATAGTGGTCCACAACTCTCTAAATATTCTCACATGACGCCACGAAACTGTTCAGCTGTAGGGTGCAACAAATCAACAAACAATAGAAAACGGGAACGAAGCAAATGGGATACTCACACTGATACTTACATTAGGACACCGAACTGCCACAATTTTATTTTGTTTTTCATTTTTTTTTCAAGAACAAGAAAATGATTCTCACAAAATGATGATAAGTTTCGACAATTCCAAACTCTTTAATCCAAATCATATGTTTGTAATCAGCCGGTTATTTTTCACTCAGCAAGTAACTTTCCTTGAAAGTATTTATCCTTCTGGCATCAGAACCAATATTTGACCCACAATCATAAACTGACCAGTCGTAAACTTCCGCGCGATTTGTAGCAAAACATGTTGTGCCCAATTTATGGCAGCAATAAAATTGACATTCACTTTCTCTTCAAATTCATTTTCCTTCTTTATGCCATGCATAGGTGATGGGAGCGGCGAGTACAGTCGACAGTACACAAGCAAGAACAGACAGAATTTTATCATTTGCAATAAATACACAATTCGAACACAGAATAGATGCAAGCTGCCTCAGCTTCTGAAAATTTTACTAAACAATAAACCTTCAAAATCCTCGAAATTTTCAAAATCATCAAAATCTTCAAAATCTTCAGCTCAAATCAGCATCAAACATCTCAAATACTAAAAACCCGGGGCCCCATCATTCTTCCCAAAACAAACCCTGCTCCAACAACCTCTTCATTCAAATCCGAGCAGACAAAAAGCATTCCTCATCAACATTACCATTGCTTAAGAGGCAAAATTTTCATCTCAAAATCTCCAAAATATGGTTCTTCTCAACAAATCAACCCAAAAATCCTAACCTCAAACATATCCGTAATCTTAAAAGTATACACAGAAATTCTAATCATCTAACACGCCGCCGCTCCCATCGTCAAATATGTATCTCTCTGGCGATTTGAGCCCACTCACAGTTTTGTCATTTTATTGGACTTGCTTTAATGACCATCGTAAAACCCAGCGAAATCTTGCATGTACCCACAAAACCGTGCTTCATGACCAGCCCGACCGCAATCATAACAAATTTTATCACCATCCCACACTTCACTTTCATACATTTCGTTGAAACTGCCCGAGTCTGTGCATACTTTATTGCTCTGTTGCTGTTTCAACTCTGCGATTTCTTCAATCACCTCGTCTTGAAATTTAGCCATCTGGGTGGTCAACTTTTCGATTGCTTCGAAAACAGTTTTATTGCTATTCCCAAGAGCCATATTCAGAACCGGCACTTGCTTGACCAAACCTGCATTCGACTGACCCCATGAGTTATCTGCTTCTTCGCTATGCAATAAAGCGGCTCGTTTGATGTTCCTTTTCCTTGCTGCATCTCTCAGCCATATAGCGAAAGCATCTACTGTACTCGGCTTTGCATTCAAATACTCAATTTTCAGATGGGTTGGCAGATTTGAGTACAGATAAGCAAGTTTAGTGTTTTCTCCTGCGTCTGAGTCAATGGCATTGATTCTTTTCACAGTGTGAAAAACATAAGACAATGGGTTCTCATCTGCATTCTCAGTTTCTGAACCTCCTTCAATGTCATAATCGAAGACGCTTTTTCCAAATGTCGCAAGAAATTGTTTTTTCAAATCTGTCCAGTTGGCAACCGCGTTTTTACAAGACTCATGCCACAACATGGCGTTCTCGGTCACCGCAAGATAAAAGTTTTTTATTTTGTCATCACTGTTCCACTCATGCACATGTCCACATCGCTCAAATCTCTGCAAAAATTCTTCCGCATCTTCATGCGGCTGCCCACTAAAAGATGGCAGATCACTCAGTCTCAACACTCGAGCGGTTTTTGGTACTGCACATTTTTGAAAAGCTGAAACTAAATCGGACAGGTCAACCACATTGGCCAATTGCCCATTTGTTTGCGTCGACGATATCGTACCCGAATTCGAAGTCCCACCATTACCTGTTGTCCCAGTAGACATTATCTAGTCCTTCCACGACTTGATTCTAAAGTACATCTCACTTCACTAAAAACTGGTTGCCACTCACCAACATCCTCGACTTTGAAACCGTTCCTTGACGACTCTCGGTACGGCCTCCAAATGTTACGGTGGTCGTAACCTCGTTAAGGAAATCTAACCAACTAAAGGTCACGGCTGGACTCAATCCACTTTACTTCAATACATATCAGTCATCGAGACGGTGTAAAGTCTACAACTGTAAAGGGTGGAAGAACTGACTCTGATTGAGACACGAACAGCAGCTTGAATAGTGGTCAAGTAAGAGGCGGGACGATTAACAGAACAGCAAGATCAGATGAAACGAGCAAGAGAGAGAAACAAGTTTTGTCCCCGTAACAGTCAGCACCATCAAGATTGTCCACCTAGTAAACAACAATCGATAGCAAACCTATCAACTGATTATTAGTTTGACATTCTATAACAACCTGAGTGCGATAGGTTTGAGTTCAATAAGCGGTGCTGAGGCGGCGCTTTTCAAACTACCAAGGGGAACCAATCAACCTACACTTTTTGATTGGAGGCATCAAACACAATCTTCGTTTGCGTGCAATGTAAATTCTTTCATGTTTGCACTATATTGTAAATTGCCTTTGGCACTTTGTTTCTGATATTTTCACTGAAAATGGAAGATTGCTTGGACTTGAGTAGTCTGGAAGCTTCCACGTCGGCTTCAGCTGCACCAAAATTGCAGATCGACCATGTAAGCGGGAGCAGCATTTTTTCTTTCTATTTCATCTTTTTCACGTGTATTTCTACAGAAAGCCAAGCGAAAAAAGGGTGCCAGCTGTACCTTTGCTGTGGCTGCTTGCCGAAATTACGCCAAAAAGCAGGGAATCAATTCGACAACATCGTTTCATCGATTCCCGGAAGATCAGGCACTAAAATCTCAATGAATTCATTTCTGTAGAAGGAAAAATTCCAGTTTGAATGCTGATAATGCGCGGATGTGTAGCGATCATTTTTAGCAATCCGATTTCAAAGGGAAACGACTAAAGAAGTCTGCAGTCCCATCAAAATTCGATTGACTGCCAGAGTAACAAAAACCAGCCAGTGCAAGCAAGAAAGTTCGGAAGTCTCCTGCCTTGAGAGTTTTTATCCCCGTGCCTCCGGAAAATCCCAAGCATCGCACACTGGAATGCCAGACTGATTTTTCTTCGCAAGATCTCGAAACCATTCACATGCGAATTCAGATTCTGACTTCGTAGAATGCCCAAAAGGATGTGCAAAATATCGAAAAAGACGCTGAAATCGAAAAACTCTGAAGTTCTCTGATGCAGCATTCTGAGATAGGGAGACTGGAAACTCAGTGCAAAAAGCTGGAATATATGTTGGTGAGTGATACATATATCGAACAATTCATAAAAAATTTGAAGGTGTTAGTACATAATGCCTCTGCTGCAGGAGCCTTAGGTACTACTAACACCTTCTCGCTGACGAAAATTTCACGGATTATTCTAATCCCATTTTTGCTTTACAGAAAATGAAAAAAAAATCAAAAGAAGTTTTGGGTGAAAAAAAAGCACGAGAACTTCCGGTTGGAGCATCGACAATCTTCAACAAAATCTCCTGTATATACCCGTTGAGTTCTAGGCGGCACGCTTTGGAATCCAGATCAGCAGCAGTTTTATTCGCAGAATCAGAAGCTTCAGCATATTTGAGCAAATCTGGTCGACCGCGACCGGAAACAAATAGAATAAATCAATGATTTCTCCTCGCGATTTTTTCCACGCTTTCCAAGTGCTTGCTGTCATGACCTGGTTCCAGCGATAGAAAACAAATTCTTCTGATAAAATTAAGTTTGAAATCTGTCGATAAAGTGCAAGAAGAAGTGAGCAGAACACGGTGGAATCAGTTTCAGCGAAAAACATCGTAATACGAAAGTTGTTGATGCCTCCATTTGCATTGGGCGGCGGAGGTCGGTTTTGGATACCTTACAGCGTTACCGATGCCTCAGCACCCCTTATTACAGTGTACGTTGTTACACAGTTACCTGAAATCGTAACGGTACATGAACGCATTTGCACATGCAGCCACGAGAAATTGGGATCGGGGGGGGGGGGGGGGGGGG
>JAQIWT010001515.1:0-10512 GCA_034696485.1 Isohypsibius dastychi | reverse complement strand
CATCAGGTCGAGTGATAATTGATTTCATCTGTCCAACTGCTCGTTTTTCCAATGTGTGTTTCTAAAGTGCGTTCGGGTGAAACAGGCGCTGATGGGACTTTCTTGGGCCGGGAAAACAATGCTCGTTTTTTACGGGGAGTTAGAAAAAGGGCGGGGTTACAAATGACGTCATTGGGTGGTGATTGGATAAATAATCAATGCGGAATATTGGATTGCAGACATCCTTCTTCTGTTTAGTCTGCTTGACTGGGCCAGATGTCGTTGTGTTTTCTGGTTCATTTATCACGGAATAATCGAGGGATTACGGACTGGGGTACCTTGATGGAAACGCAAGTGTGTTTCTAGGGGAGTTCTGGAGGGTCGGTATTACTAAAGAATTTTGTCGGGTGGATGGGGTTGCGTGTTGGACAATTATTGGTAATGAAAACTGATCTTGACGAAACAATTTCTTACTACCTTGGAGCACAGTTTGTTCTGCGGAGAGTACGCTTACATTCGTGGAAACTAAAAAAATACGAGTTCTGAAAATTATAAAAAAATGCACAACCAAATTCCAGATGTTGGTTTTTGACCTCATTTACGTGATAATTTGTTAGAATGCCAGTGTGTTCATATTTCTGTGACAACATCTTATAAGGAGCTACCCGTTTCTAATTCTGTATAAGTATAACGAAGAAAGGTTGTTGAATCGCGGCCTCCTAGCATCATTGAAGAAATTGGTATATGTGGTGAAGGCACATTGTTGACTAGCTATAGTAGACAGACACAGTCAGCTTCAGAATTTCGGTAATTCGCTTTCGTTTGAAAATATGTCTTTCCAACCACTTTTTTTGCTAAGAAGAGTGACTTCATTTTCACAGCTTGGCTGACACATTTTTTCTGGGAACTGGACAACTTCCGCCATTATTACAACCAGAGTTAAGTAAATATGTGGATTCTGCGATTGCCCGCTGTCTCCTGCCCAAATGGCCATTCGCCAGCTGGACATCAGGCCATTTCATTTTTTGTGTTATTCTGCATTTCATTTTGTGGGAACCGAAGTCAGGTTTGGTTCTTGCAGAAACTGTCAGCACCTTATTAAAACACGATCCACGCATACTCGAGAATACATGCAGCCATCACTCGTCAGAAGTCTGCTCCGTAAAAAACGCTCTACCGTGATTTCTTTTAAATTCGAAGCGTGCTATGTGGTGTAGCCGAAAACCGTTTTGGCGAGGAGGAAAAGGCAATTTGCGGAAACTCGCTGATAAGATTTCTTCCCTTTCACAAAAGTGACTGACAGATCTGGTGACATAATCTCCTTTCCGGAACAAAACCACGAGAACCCACGCCGACAATCTTGGTTAGACAAACAAAACAATCGAGGATGACAAACTGACGACAAAAAAATGTGATCAATTTTTGAAAAATTGAACCTCACAAACCCATAAAAATAAACATAATTGTCGAAATAGAAAAATGAAAAGTTATCATATAGTTTTATTGATGCTAATCATTTTAAATGGTCGAATTTTCTAAAACAAGTCAGGGAATTTGAATCCAGAAGCGTTAAATACGAAACAAAGAATTGCGGAAAATTAAGAATTTCAAGAAAATACAAATATGAAGGTTGTGAGTGGTTCTTTGGAGCGCCACAAGCTTTCTGCACTTGCATCGGTTTTTTCTTGCCATGTGGGGATTTGTTAAATAATGGAAGATTCCAAAAACGAAAACAAACAATCAAAAAACAGTGATCCTTTTCATCGCGAATTGACATGAGGGAATCTCCAATTATATCGATTGAATAGCCACAGCTGATCGGATTTCGGGGTGGAATTATTTATGGGAAGTAAACAGTGGTATTAGAGGACAATCTTCAAGTGCAACCAAAGTGTCACATATCATCCCAATCATCCCGTGTTCACAAGTGCAAACGCGCGAGTAAATGATAACTTTTCGCCGAAGCTTCTCATGGATTAATGATCATTCTTTTTTCAACTTTCCGCCACGATTAACCCATAGTTTCCTGCAGCTCAAATTTCAAAGTTCAAAATGACGTTAATGTTATTGTCTCTATTATCAGTTTTTCAGCCAACTCAAGACCTCCATAGAATATTTCGGCGCGTTACTAAAAACAATGACAGACTAGTCCAACAAAAGTCTATCACAACCTCGAGAAAAATATTTCATCAATTTAAAGATAAAGGTATTGTACGATTTTAATATTTCTTCAAAATTGACTGTTTAAAAACCGCAAGTCCTCTTTATTTTGAAACGATCTTAAACACTCCCAAGTTGTGAACCGACAAGCTTTTCTTCCAGAAATCGAGCCGGACTTGCGCAATGATTTATTTTCCGCATTCCATTGAAGATGGTAATTAAGTTAAGAAATGTACAAAGTGAAGCATGAGCATTGGGGTTTGTTCTTTTCGTGTCATGGGAATGACAGAGTGATGGATTAAGCGATATTTCTTAAGCTCGTTATGCTCCCTTAGGAACCACGCTGCTTATGTTGACGTTCCATCATGCTCCTTCTTTTTTCATCGTCTTCATTTTTCCGACACTCATTTTGTGGGCGGATTTGGCATTTTAAATTCAAGCAGCTTTCATCACCAAACAATCAGAAACCGATTTTCTGCATAATAACACGGATGCCCGTTTGGGTCAAGCCGATAGAAATTCCACAAAAAAAGAGAAGACATTTAAAAAAGTATCACCGAAAAGACAGATCATCCAAAAAATTTCGGATTCAAAAGTAGGCCAACTGACCATTCATAATAATTAATAAACACAAGCTAGCAGTAACCAGTAAATAAACCAAGAAAACGACAACGTGAAATCAGGAGAAATCGCTATGTTTTTTCGATGGTAATTGTTTAACAAAAGAAGAAACAAAAATTTTGGGCGAATAATTCAATCCCAGAATGATTCTCGGAGTTCACGCTGAGCCTTTGTAATCTCTTGAGTATTCTGAGCAAGGCGAAGTTGGAGATTTTCGTGTTCAGCTTCCAGAGTATCTTTTTCTTCGGTGACCTTTCGATATTTGGTTCTTAGATCGCAGTTTTTTGTCTTGGCTTCCCGCAACTCACTGACTATTCTTCTCAACTCCGCCACCTTCTGAAACACTAACAATGTAAATAAAAGAATGATACTGAATTTCACTCGAATTTTTTTGGTAACTGTTTGAGAATATCCCGTTCTTTTCAAAGACTATTTATTATATTTATAAAACCAATTTATTGTTAGATTTTTTAAGCCAATGTTCTCCACTCGGGTTCTAAAACCAGAAACCAAAATACGATTCTACAAGATCGAGTTTATGAATATCATAGTTGCTAATTCGTTTTATCATATGTATTTAATTCCCAAATTAAACTGCAAATCCAGGTTTTCTCATTTCAAAACCAAAAATCCGAATTATTTTATCGAGTTCCGTTTTATTGTTTTCACAAAATACTAAGTTGATTCTCACCAGATCGAGCTCTTTATGAACTGTAGCAAGCGCGTCCTCTTTGAAGCAAATTTGTTCCTTCATTTCAGCGATGACCTTCGCTATTTGAGCAAAGTATTCTTCGTCCTTCTTTTTCCTTTCCTTAACAGAATTTCCTGATTGGAAATGTTCCAAGTCGAATTCACGGTTTCCCAATTCGATATTCAACTGCTCAATCTCAGCCCGAAGTTGCGAAATCTGCGCTTCGAGGTCGCCCGACTCTTTTCTCCATTCTGATATCACTCCTTCGAAATCCTGGAAAAAGGATAAAAAACTCGGTTTCAGAAAAACCAAACCTGAAATAATTTTCAGATATTTAAATCATGATAAAGTCAAGCCAGAATATTGGAACGGAACCCGAAAAACTCGTCTTTGACTAAGCTGGTTACTAAAAGATTAAGGTGTATTCTGTTTTTAAACATTTTGAAGAAACTATTTTTTCTAAGCTGGTATTTTAAAACTTCCTTACGATGTCAAATTTTTCGATCAATTTCAGCCGCTCACTTTTAATGATTTCAATCCGGTTCAAATAGTGAACGAGTTCCTTTTTGGTATCCTCCGTTTTATTCCCATCCTTTCCCATCGCAACCAATTCCAGCTGTCCGAACAAATTATTCAAATGAGGCACCAGTTTCTCGATGGCTGGACAATCATAATCCCGCGATAAACGATCCAAAATCCCATAAACCGCACCAGCAGTCTCGTAAATAGACACCGGATCGCCAACTTCCGGAACCGAATTCGAATCCATCATTCCAGGTCAGCGAGAACAATTTGAACGAAAACAGAAAAAGAATGGAATGTTTTGGAATGACTCACCTGTAAAAGGAATGCTAATAAAGCGAAAGAATTCGGGTCGTCAAGGAAGGTCCACAAAGTGCCAAGGTGACCTTTTCCAACCATAATATAATAGTACAACAACAACAAGATTTAAAACAGCTTTTCAAAACACCATCTCAGGAAAACGCGAAAACTGAAACGACACAATTTCGAACGGATCATAAACTGAACAATTGAGACAGTTCGACAATAAGATCCGTTCCGCAGAAGAGAGAGAGAGAGATGTTTACTTCCATCAATCAAGAACTGGAATATTACAAGTATAAAAAAATCGGAAAGTGGACAAAGGAGATGGTCCCATTTGTATCTCAACTTAAATAAATTATTGAGGTTCAAGAAACAAGTGCCTAACAATTATCGGCTGGCCCAAACGAACTCACTTCCGGCAAATCAGAATTCCACAATAGCATCCACCGCTTCCTCATCTTCCGTCGCTTCTTCCGCCACATTATTCCCGACATTCTCAACCTCCTCCACCATACTTTCGTCATTCTCATCCACCGCAACCGGAACCCTTCGTCTCTCTCCCACCCTTCGTTTCCGGTCCAACTCCTGCAGCGTCATCGTCGTTTCCAGCTGAACTCTCGGAATCGACAACGCGCCACTTCGGTCCAAGAACCGATAAACATCAAAAGACTTCTTCAGGACCGCTTCCGTCCAACACGCCAAAGCCGCCGAATAAGTCCGCTGATTCGGCATGCAATCCAGGAGATTAATTTGCTCCATGACGAAATTTAATTTGGATAATTCAGCGGGATCTTCGCTCTCAAAGTCAACAATGCCTTCTTGCTGGATTTCTTTTTTGCGTTCTTCCAGCGCTTCCAGAGCTCGAGTGTAGGTATCAGCGCGACAGGATAAATGCGGAGCATAGTCGAATGTGAATTTGTCACCGGTGTAATTATCGGTGGTCTCGAGGATCGTGATCAACTGCTGCCAGGAAGACAGGGTGAGAACACTTCCGGGAAGTTGAACATCGCTGAATTCTTCGGCGAAAACCTGAAAGCAAGTCCAAAATGGTTAACTTGTCCAAGTATCAAAAATAAATGAACCCTTTTCATTTTTATTGACCCTTTGCAAATTCAAAAACATGTTTCTGAAAGAGTTCAGAAGATCAATCCTTTCATTTTTTGTGCAGTATATTCTAAAAAAGTCATCTTCGCTGAAAACCTACATTTTATCTAACCTTCGCGTTCAAGCAAAATTTGGTATCATCAGATTATTCACAAATGGCAAGAGAAGTGAATAACTACCTGGGGGTGAATCCGAAGTCCGTCGTAATAGGCCTTGACATTCAGATTCCCATCAATAGTGACACTCCGAAGGATAGTCGGCATTTCGTTATTCGGATCAAATTGATAGAACAACGCTCCGCCAGCAGAGCCGTCGGCTTCTCCTTTGCCCAACGTGATCAGCCATTTAGTGGAATAAGTCAGCTGAGTCGGAGGACCTTCGATCAGTTTTGCGAGATCATCGAAGCCGGTCAGCGAATCAACGTGTGTTCCAGAGTCTTTAAAAGGAGATTTTGAAGGAGAAATAACCCGAGGTATGCTGGTGCTTGGAGTCGATACCGGAAGTTCGAAGACAGGTTCTGGAGTAGTTACTAGAATTGAAAGTGTTGGTATTTCGTCTTCGCTGAGCCGGCGTTTTCGAGGTTTCGATATAGAACCTGCATAATGCAATAATGAGCGAAAAATGAAAAACGACCAAAAACGACGATCGAGAGAAACAGTTATTGAAAACAATCAATATTTCAAGAATTTACCTCGGTACGAAGCTTCTGTATTTATTCGATTTATTCAACTATACTTTCGGAAGCTGAAGCTCCAGTGCATCGTAAAAAGTCGTAAGTGAATAAGATATATAGATAACCGGCTGGCTACATAGATCCACGGAAGGTTCGAATATTACACATTAGAGAAACATTAAGGTACCGTCATCAAAAAGAAGAATTTTTTGAATTTTTCCGTAAAGAAGCATGCAGGCAACAGCTCTTGAAATGGAAAGCGCGAACTTACGATGTCACAATGAACTCCAAAGATAAACAGGAAAATACTTCAGAAGAATTCAAACAAATTGAAACATATTCGAACAAGTTAAAAACTGATTATAGAACAAATATGATTTTGTAAACAGAACTTAAAAACGACTGGCTTTCCGCTATACGTACAACCATCAAGATGAACGTACACATTCGGCTGGTTCATTTTTTCCTTTCACATCACAGATTACAATATCTGTGTAAGTATTCCCATTTGAAATCCTCACCTGAGGCTACTTCCTGTGAATTTCCAGAAAGGAGCAAAGTCGGAACTGCTTCATCCGTCAGCTGAAGAGTCGAAGTCGTTTTCTCTACCCCCACATGCTGGCGATTCCTTGTCGACATTCTTCCAGATGAAGATGCAGCCTCTCCTACATCAATATTTCCATCTTGATCTTTCATCTGCAGATATTTGTTCTCGAAATGCTGTTGACATATCGCCGAAGTTGCTGTTGGCGTTTTTCCTCCGACTGCGTCAATCCACAGATTCCTTCTTGCAAGGTCTTTTGGAAACGAGAAAACTGCAAGCTGCGGCCCTTTGTAGATCCGGGAGTTGTACGAGCAATCAGAAATGAAGCACTTCGGTGGCATGGCAAGGTTGGTGCAGACAGGAAAGATCCAGGAATAAACGACAAAACAATTTCCAACTACTCTGTAATCTCGGGTTTGGGGTTCGCGTGATCCACCTCGCGCAGGCCTAAGCTTCAATGGTTGCCAAATGTCTCCTCGGAATTAAGTGCCAGAAAATGTCGCGTGGGTGGGAAAACTGCAGCTGAATGTGATATAAAGCTCACAAAGAAAACAAATCGGAAAATTTTGGTTTGAAATATTGCTTCTTGCAGACCCCCCCCCCCCTCCCCCCTCCTGGGTAGCTGGTAGCCGGAAAGACAAAGACCGTGGCTACCTTTCTTTCTCACTCTTCCGGACCAGCCATTCGTTTCCAGAATACGTTTTCATTCTTTCTTCGAGGAACCCACCGCATCTCCGTACCACAGTTCGATTAAATCGGTCTATTTATTAAAATCAGCTGAGAGGCATTACAGTTTATATTTCCACCCGTCGAATGACCACAGACATCAATCAATCACTGACTCGAAAATGTCGTTTCCGGTCGAAAAGTGTTTAATAAAAGCGAAATGGTACAAATTTCGCTGAAAATATTCACGGAGAGTTGTTCCTCGAGAATAATTCAGAGCTGTCGTGTCAGTGGGAAGGACTACTGGCCATCAATCCAGCAGGTGCGAAATAATCGATGACCGCTTGCAAATACTCATCGACTTCTGCAACAGGATTCTTCTTTATTCGCTCGACCCAAATCTGGCAAGGCTTGCTGTTTCCTTGTTGCATTTCCAGCGCGTTCTTCATGGTCCAAATATCTTTCCCGCCGATCTTCGTTCGCAGTTGCTTCACAGCTGGGTTCGCGGAAGAATTCGGTGCAGCACGAGCAATCATATGTCCAACCAAGCCAAGAGCCGTCAGGTTGAGCTGGTCAGCCGCATGAAAGCTGTCGGAAGTCCAATCGCATTTTCCATCGTTAATCAGAGTTTCTCGCAAAGCTGGGTATCCAGCCAGTTTGGCGTCGACAATACTTCGCCTGGAACCAGCTGCAATCAAGCAGATCTCCGCAAATCGAGTCCGATCAGTGGCAGCCAAGTCCTGCATGTACGGTTTGGCTAGGATGTGTGATATCAGGGATGGAGTCGTTCCGGTGACCAGCTTCAAGATGTCAGGGGTGTCCAAGCACTTAGAACACATAATTTCGAAACTGGTCTTCGGTTCGACTGACACCTTAGAATGAACAGATTCGGGAATCTAAATCAACACATACATAAATTACGAGCTTCCTGCGTGAAATAGAGAAACCAAAAAATCAAAATTTCGCGAAGTACATTTCTCGTTTCGTGTTTTGCTCATTTTCTCACCTCGACAGCGGCTTCTTCGCTGGGTGCAGACATGTTCGGCAAATCCAGAGTGTGACTCGACAGGAGCCGGAACTACCGACAAATGAAGAAAGCGTTCCAAAATAATCTATGGCAGAACACACAAAACACCCACCAGCGAAGAAAGAATTCTAAAGTTTCCTTTCTTCTTCGACTGACTTGAGATCTCAATCAAAAGCTCCGCACCCATCGCTTTGTCCCATCATCGAGACTCCGCTTACCACCGTTCAAAAAATCGTCTGTGTCGGGGGGGGGGGGGGGGGGGGAGTTCCCCGTAGCTCCACCGTTGCATGAAATAACAACTATCCGTTTTCGTTTTGTTTTGTTAATTTCTCGAGGAACAACCATACTGCCGCATCTCCGTCCCATAATTCAATGAAATCGGTCGATTTATTGAAATCAGCTGAGAGACAGAACAGTTTATTTCCCACAAGTCAACTGACCACAGACTTCAATAATACTGTATCGAAAAATTCGTTTCCGGTTGAAGAGGGTTTTTTAATAAAAGAGAAATGATACACATCTCATTACAGCCTAAAAGAGTACTATACGAAAAGCTGTTCCTCGAAAATAACACGGAGTTGTCGCATCAGTGGGAAGGACCACTGGCCATCACTCCAGCAGGTGCGAAGTAATCGATGACCACTTGCAAATGCTCATCGACATCGGCCACAGGATGCTTCTTAATTCGCTCGACCCAAATCTGGCAAGGCTTGCTAATTCCTTGTCGCATTTCCAGCGCGTTCTTCATGGTCCAAATATCTTTTCCGCCGATCTTTGTTCGCAGTTGTTTCACAGCTGGATTCGCGGAAGTATTCGGCGCAGCTCGAGCAATCATATGTCCAACCAAGCTAAGGGCTGTCAGGTTCAGCTGGCCATCCGAGTCTTTCGTGATCCAGTCGCGTTGATTACCCAATAAGGTGTTCATTTGCGTTTCACCCTTGTTAATAGCTGCTCGCAAGACTGGATATCCAGCCAGTTTGGCCTCGACAATATTTCGGCTGGAACAAGCTGCAATCAAGCAGATCTCCGCAAATCGAGTCCGATCAATCGTCGCCAAGTCTTGCATGTACGGTTTGGCCAGGATGTGTGATACCAGGGATGGAGTCGTCCCGCTGAACAACCTCTTAGCATCAGGATCGCTGAGAATTTCCACAATGGTTTGCATAGCCTCGCTTCCCAGTCTAATGCTGGGAAGGAACCCCATATTTAACGACTGATTTGGCTGGTGAGCTGCTCCAATTCCCTACAAATACAACATCTCCAGAACGTTGGATAGAAACCACGAAATGTCGAATTTCCATCTCAAGTTCCCCTCTCTCGGTCTTTGTTTAGCCAGTTTTCGGTTTTCTCCCCTGGGATGCTGCTTCTTCGCTGGGAGAGGACATGGTTGGCAGAGCTAAAATGTGACACGATAGGAACTGGAAATACAGAAATCAAATCTAGAAAGCTGTTCAGAAAAATCCAAAACGAGTCGTACTGCAAGTTCTGAGGAACTTTCCTTTCTTTCTTCCCGAATCCGACTTTGACTTTCAATCAACAAACTCTGTAATCATCGCCTCGTCGCATCAACTGGGCTCCGGTTACTAGCGGGTCAGAGAAACGCATACAGATTTTTTCCACTTTCCCCTCGAAGCTCCGCCGTTGCCTGAAACCACAACAAACCGTTTTTAAAGTTGGACACATTTCCTTTTCTTGCTTCCTTGATTTCCGCTGCCTTGCTTATCCTGGCGATTTCAGTTTCGCACTTTCAGAAACGCGTATGGTTTATAAACCTTGAACATTTTCGAAGGTCTAAGAATTTGTTCGCCTTGATTTCAAGTTTGGGCTGTTTCGTAATCGATTGCGTCAGAATTCACGTCGAATCATCCCAGTTATCCCTGTTCAACCGCAACCGGAAGCGCATGACGAATCTGTTGACAGACACGTGGTAACAACCGATCCCGGTAACCGCACTCGGGCTCTTCCCATTCCATTCCATGCTTTCTCGGAGTAAAAATTTCCTAAATCCTTCGATATTTTCCAGGTTTGAATATTCCCTCCCAAATTTACATTTTCCTTCTTCTCAACCCAGATTCCAGGTTCTCTCAGATTCTAAGAATGCTTCACGGACTTGCACCTGCCAAAGAATTGGAAATCGAGCTCCCATGGGGGAAGATTGCTGCTCAGGAATGGAAGCCTGAGAATTGGACCAAGCAGATTTTGATGCTTCATGGATGGCAGGA
>JAQIWT010001514.1:0-10516 GCA_034696485.1 Isohypsibius dastychi | reverse complement strand
TACGGTGGCTTTTTGCCCCAGTGGTAAAGTACCACCACGGTCTAAAAAGTGTCCGTTAGCATCGAGACAGTACAGTACTGGCATCTTGCACGTCACTGGATTCATACTGCCCCCAAAAACAACAGGCATAAGAAATCATCTCAAATGGCTTTGCCTTCGCTTTTTCGCCGTGGTTCTGCTAGTTTCCTCATGGCTATTCACATGCCTTCAGTTAACCCTACTAATCCGCAGAGCCCTGTGGATTTTTGCGGAAGGCAACCAAAGTGGACTATTCATACTCATGTCTCACGCTACATACCTTTTCTACGCAATCCGAGGACCACTTGTACTCACAATCGCTATCAAGAAGCTTAACTGGACAACCTGGCATCAACTGATCAAAGGAGCAGACCACTTACTGGTGAGCTCTGTTCAAAGGACTTCAGTTTCGGTGTTATTTGTCAGTTTTCAGGCAAACCATTTCACTGAGGAAGAGCGCCAGACCAACTTGACCTCTCTGAAGCGATGGTCGACCATCTCAGTCATTGTATCTTGTACATCAGTTGCTATGTATGAAATGGGTAACTGGGGAGTTTACTGGCATGACAATGAGCTCTACGAAATCGCAGGCTACTACGCTGAACTTGGGTTGCCTGTAACTCGAATCAATGAGTTTCCAATGTGGCTCCTGACCTGCACTTTGCAATAGTGTTGTCTCAAATGGTTTTCGTAGTGCTGTTCCCATACGGTCACTTACTCACCATTGTCATGAGCTCCGTAAACCGCAGACTGAAACATTTTGCCGATGGTTCAGTGACCTTTTTATCGGTGGAAAGAATTCACGGAGAGATCAAGGTATTGCTAGTTACTCACAGAGCTCTGCTAGTTTTCATGGAGCACCTCAGCACAGAGTTCGGAACCATATTCTTTGTCATCTACTGCTTGGATGTGACGTCATGTGTGGGAAATATGTCAACGTTGTTATTTGCGAGTGCCATTTTGGATATTGTTTATTACTGTGTGGTATTCGTTTGCATTTTCGTTCTACTGTTTCTTCCATTGGCTCCACTAATAATTGCCCAACAACGAGTGAGTTTCTGAAACCATGTTGTATTCAAATATTGAGTAGATCTTCTGCTTAGGATGAAGAAGTTCGGGGAAATTTGACATTGTTAGCTGATGCTATCGTTTGTTGTTTGCCAAATGCCAGTGTGAGTCGTGTTGAGTTACCGAACTGAAAACCAAACCCTGTTCGTTCGATGTGGTTAAATTACGATGTTTAAGGCTGGACCAATCTTGAGGACATTGAAGGTCTTTCGGTCAGGGTGCAAGGAACGTAAGGTTATGCTCCAGGGATATCCGATCTTCGACGTGACCTGGTCTCTTTTTCTCTCCGTAAGACTGTTGTTCAGATTCGAGCGCGAGTAACTGTGTTGAATTGTGTGTTTGTAGACCATCACCTTCTTTGCATCCTTCGCAGTAGTATCGCATGGGATATTGTCAATATCGGCCGATGATTCTGCGTGGAATGCAACAGTCTTATCCGGGCTTTTTGAAACGTGACATTCCCCCTATACCTCGTTATTTCAGTATGATTAGTCATGATTGCCACACGTATGTAAATTAGATAATTGATTGCACATTTACTATGGCCAGTTTTTCAAAGGTTATCCGGAACTTGTGAGTTGGCGAGACCACACAGAAATTTGTTTTGTCTAGTACTTTCTGAAGGTCGCTTCGCTACGAAACGTTCAGTATAAAGTCAAGACTTCACGTCTGTAGCCGGCAAAAGTGTTTCCCTGCATCCTGTTACCCAGGGAAACTTTTCGAGGGTAACTTTTCGAAAAGTTTCCCTCCGTGTTTCCCTCACTCGATTCTTCTTCCGCAATAGAACTACCACTGATTATATCATACTTCTTAGTGGTTCTTGGTTCACGTCTTTGACAACTTGGAAGTTGAGTAATTCTGGAAGTTATCGCAGAATAATATATATATATATGCTCATTGACAGTAAAAATTAACAAACGCGTACGTTTCTCGGTCAGGTGCGGTTTGTTTCTAAATGAATCTAAAAATTCCTGGATACTCAAATGGAGTCATGATAGTCAAATTTAGTGAAACTTTTGCGCAGAAGTTCACCTGGTTGCGATGAGGAACTGGCGGCACACGAGGAATTTTTCGGAGAACTTAGCGAAGTTTCCTTCACCAGATCGATTGAGAAACAATCAACGAAGGAAACCTCTTGAAAATTGCAAACCATAAAAATCATCATACCATAAAAATCCATCAAGTAACTGTCACGGGATAAACGATTGGGAAACAGCGAGGGAAACTTTTCGAAAAGTTACCCTCACCATACAAGTGATTGGGAAACAGTGAGGGAAACTTTTCGAAAAGTTACCCTCACAATACAAAGTGATTGGGAAACAGCGAGGGAAACTTTTCGAAAAGTTACCCTCACCATACAAAGCGATTGGGAAACTGCGAGAGGAACTCTATGAACACCTTGCAAAGCTTCTCATCTTAGGTACAGCAACCACAGATGGCATTGATATTGATTTGGTTTGAGTCAGAGCACATACAGTGTCAGGCACCCACAATTCAAAACTTTTCACCATGCTCGCACAACAACCGGATACTCCATTCCAGAGCATACAAGAATCACTGTCACTATTTTGTTCGGAAATCGCCGCAAATTTATTTTAAAAATCACAACCTTGAGTGAACTATTAAGTACATCAGTGCCGTGCATGAGTCTGAATAAGTACGCTGGCTCGACCGAAAGATAAGAATCCCTTTGAGGTTGCCGACACTGTTGTCGTTTCACCTCCGCTCAACAGAATCACTGTGTTAGCTACCGTTTTTCAGCGTTTCTATGTTCTTTTTCCACCCTGAAAGCCAACTCTTTTAACATGTCTGGCCAGTGGCTAAATGTACCTCAGCTTTTCCATCCTTATCAAATGACAAACTATCCGCCTTATCATACGGGATTTTACGGCGGCCAGATGCCTTATCCGCAGACTGTCGCACAATGGAATTATGTACCCATGCAAGCTGCTCCACCACCATACCTTCCTTTTCTGAACGAGAATATGAATCTTCAGCCAAGCTGTAATAACTATCAACAATATCACAATGTCTCAAATATCAACGAGCAACCTTGGAGCAACACAGGCGATTTGCAGCGCTCGCAGCAAGGAGAAGCTCCTCCGACAATCACTCTGAATCCGAGTGCCAGTGAATTTCATCCAGCTGCAGAACAACCAAAGGAGTGCGGAACAGTGAAGAAACTAGCTGAACAACGAGGTTTAGCACAACCACTTGTGACACTGTCTTCATCTGCGGAAGATCAGTTAAGCGACAGTAAGCTATGGTTTTGTCGCCTATGATCTTCTTTGCAAACTTTAGCAGTTGTTCCGAACAAAACGAAATATGAAGAATTTAACTGAAACATCGTGCGTTTGTTCCATAGGTGAGTCAAGAAATCACCGGCTACCAACCGTTGTCGGAAGGCAGATCAACAGCCATGAGATGGATTTCGAGGCGATTCGTCATTATTTGCAGAATGACCACACTCACATCCCCCGACTCAAGGGAAGAGAGTTCAAGTCAGCTCGGGTGACAATTGGCAGGCAAGCTCTGAGCTTTAATGTTGATAAAGGAAAACTCTACATCACCAAGGATGGAAAGAAGAGATTGTACGTTGAAACGCAAGAGCAACGACACGAGATCCTGAAACAGTTTCATGTGTGAGTTTCGATGATAAGTCGACTGTTTCTGCTTTATCATCTGACATGAATTATTTTTTTTAGCAATGGAGGTCATCTAGCGAGGGACGGCTTGATTGAGAAGATAACTGGGAAGTTTGGCTGGCGGTCTCTTCGAGAGGATGCGGAGCTATATGTGAGTCAAGTACTATTGTATTGCATTGTAGTATTGCGGTGAGCCTCTCATCTAAAGTTATTCCTAATGTAGATAAAACAATGTGCAGTCTGTCAGCAGCAAGGCCGAGGACTGTTGAAGGTTCGAGACACGCTGAAGCAGTGCGCCATTCCAAGTCGGGTGTGGTCAATGGTTGGAATGGATTTGTTTGGGCCACTCGAAGAAACCCCCAACGGTGACAAATTTGTCCTCGTACTGGTTGATTGGCTCACAAAGTGGGTGGAAGCTGTTGCTCTACCGAATAAGCAAGCGAAGACAGTCGCAGCTGCACTTTTCGAAATATATTGCCGCAATGGATCTCCTGACCGTATCCTCACCGATAATGGAGGAGAATTCGTGAACGAAGTACGTATTTACCATGAAAAAATGGATATCGAATTAAACAACATCAGATTTGTCACACAGATCTTTTCTGACATGAACCACCTCCTTGGGATCAAGCACACCACAACCGCGCCTTTTACTCCACGAACAAATGGAATGTGCGAAAGAATGAATGGCACAGTGCAGAGGTACATGGTTTTTCATTGATGTTCGCTTATTCAACGAGGTATGTTGTTTTTCAGACAACTTCGGCTGAAACTTGCGGAGAAGGGTGGATCATGGGATTGTCATCTCAATGAATGCTTGATGGATATCAGAAACCGAACTTCACGTACAACGGGATACACTCCCCATGAACTTTTTCACCGATTCAAATTTCGAGAATTGTCGGATTTGTCTGAGGATGACCAAGCCAAATGGGTGAATGCTTTCGACGAGAAGAACGAAAACCTCGAAGAAGAGATTGATGCGGCGAATACACTGATGATGGAGCGTTACGCAGGTATCGCAGAGTTACTGCAGTGTGATGTTCGATCGAACATAAAGAAAGAACAGAACCGGCAGAAGAAAAGCTTCGATAAGCGACAGATCGGCAGAGGAGAAGTTCTAGAACCCGGTTCGTTGAATAATCATTTATGCTTCTCTTTAAAATTGAGGGATTTGTTTATAGGGACACTGGTGTGGTTTCGTGACCGAAAGCATGGGAACAGGTTCAAGGCAAAGGATAAATCCGGATGGGTCGGACTCGTGAAAGTACTCAAAGTCCGTTCGGGTGACGCTCAGATACAGTACGGCAAAACAAAACTGTACGTGAAAAACGAAAATATCAGGATTCCCAAAAAACTGGATTCAGCTGCCGAGCACGAAGAGGATGAAACAGAGGAAGACCAGCCCGACACCGAAACGGCGGCAGCTCGAAAGCGGTCAAGGAAGGTCTACAAACGCGCACCGGCTGAACGAGTACCGTCACTGCGACTCCAGGCTTCAAGGAAGGTGAGATGTGTTACCCAAAATGTGCCAAATCGAACCCAGGGGGGGGGGGAGGGGGGGGGGGGTATCTCCAGGATTGGACACCGGGTGGGGGGGGGGAGGCGATTTATCGTACTTGGCTTTGCTTGTTACTACAGTTGCTGGCAAGATTGCAATGATCAGAATATGACAACTGTTGCTTTCTAGGTGGAAAACGGGAATGTCATCAAAGTGAAGTACCCGGATGCACCCCAGTTGATGCTCACATCTCGATCGAAGCCACGTATATTGGAGTCTGTTGCAAGTTTGGGCAAGCCTTGGGACAAGCGGAAGTTGATGGTTTGAAGTCGCATCACGCCCTCGCGTCGGCGCAATCAAAAGTGGAACGCTTCGGTGATCTTCTTGTTGATCGAGTTGTGAAGAACTTCACGATCTTGCAGAAGGACTTGCAAGACCTTAGGATCGGTGAACCAATTAGTCCAAGTGTAACCTGGGCCATGTGCGGACTCATTGCTGAAAGATTCAAGGATGTTTACGGTTTTTTTGATTCAGCACAGCTTGAGAACCCTGCGTTCCAAGGAATGCAAAAAGATAAAACATGTGTACAGTTGCATTTTAATGATGTCAATCATTTCTTTGTCACTTCGTGGAGGGAGGAAACGGAAGACGTACTGTACTACGACAGTTTGGGAATGAAACCGAACTGGCAGTCCAAGTTGCAGATTTGGAGATGTTACGGTTGGAATGAGACTGAGCTTCGTCTGATGTGTGTTCCAGTGCAACTCCAAAAAGATTCTTCAAGCTGTGGATTGTTTGCAATCTTGTACGCCTATGTCATCGCTTCAGGATCGGATCCGAGATATTGCAAATTCGATCCTCACGAAATTCGCAACTGGGTTCAGCGATGCCTTACTACAGGGCTACTCAGTGAACCAGCTTTTGACAGCGAGCTCCCATCATCCCCAAACTACATTCCAAGACTGCCCAGTTGGGATCCGCCGTATGAATACCTGTACGCAACTATGGTTCCAGAATGGATTCACCTCCGAGAGCTACAAAAGATACGAGGTTGCGCGATATTTGCGAAACCTGAGGTATTTATTGTGCCTGTTGTTTGAGTGAACCTAGAAAAAATTTGTTATTGCAAGGCGGAAAGTACTACTACCTGCACTCTGATCGCGGACCCGACCAACTCAGAAATCTCAAGCATGCTCGAAATGCTTGGTCGTGTTTTTCGAGGAGATATCATCAGCTCATTTCGTACTCGAATTCTCAATTCAAAGAAAAGTAACAAGCTCGACGAGTTGAACCAAGATCCACGAGGTTCACTTAAGGTGGATACCATAAGGCCAGACCTTGCGTTCAAATCCCAGGCTAACTCGAATGCAGTCCAAATAGGATTTACAAAATGCGATACTGACCTGCTGAGTCTCATCAGTTCGGATGCCTGGATCCAAATTGCAAACGTGTTAGATATCAAGTTGCACGAAGGTGAATGAGAGTCCAGCGCATATCATTTGAAATCACGTGATTCAGATTTTAACTTGTTTTAGACGATTTTGTTTGCCGTAACGTGCACTGGTTTCGTGGAGTCAGTGAAGATCTCTCACTGAGCGACAAAATCAGAATTCTGAAAAAAACCGCGATGCTGAATGACACTGTGATTACCGAAAGCAGCGAACTTATCAAATTTCAGTTCCCGACACTGAATGGAATGAACTCTCCTACTTTGTTTGACCTTGTTCCTGAAAGCGCTGACAGAGTTCGCCACAAAGCGCAGTTATGGAAAATGAGAGGAAAAGAATTTCCGGAAACAGCAGATTTCATTCGCCAGACCCAAGTGCTCTTTATTGGAGGAAATCATTTCATTGTTGTCACGAATCATCACGAAGAAGCGGCAAATCTGGTACACGTCTATGACAGCCTGAGCATGAGTGGCGGTTCTGTTCTTCAAAACCAATTGAAGCACCAAATTGCAGCAGTGTTTCGATTTCGTGAGGACAAATGCCGTCTCAGCTGGATTCCGGTGGAGTGCCAGCCTGATCACAAAATATGTGGAGTGTTTGTGATCGCAACGTTGGTCAATTTAGCCGTCGAAATCGATCCGCGGACATGTCGTCTTGACTGGACTGTAAGTTGTGTGCAGTCTCTGTTTTCGATGTTAATGTCTTGTTCCGTTCATATAGAAACTGCGCGACCATCTTCATCGTTGTCTTGAAGGCCGCAGTTTTTCTCCATTTCCTGTTAGAGAAGATACTTTGCCTATGTCGTTGACATTTGCACAGTTCGATACCTTTGATGTGGCATGTGACTGTCGGATGCCGATGTCGTTGCGAACTGACCTAATGTATCGATGCACTAGTCCTTCGTGCTGTTTCAAGAAGTACCATCTTGATAGTTGCTACTATCGGTCACACTCGATCAAAATTTCACCCTATGGAAAGCCCGCAGAATCGCATGGTTTATGTCGCTATTGCAAGAGCAAAGATTTGATTGAAGGGACGCCCAAAAACCTGACAGGTGAATATGTCGATTCCGAGCAGAACACGGGTGAATTCATTGTAGCAACTTCGTCTCTGCGTAGGGTGTACCGAGTTAAGTTCTGAAGATACACTGATCAATCTGTTGATCTATCTAGGTCTTGATGCCGAAAGACCAGATTCTAACACCTCGACTGCATCGGATATCATTAAAGGTGAGAGTTTGAAATCTTGACTAAGACCACTTGATCATAGAGTGTTTCTAGTTTCCGATCGAGCCAGATTCTTTGCAGCGCTGAAAACCAAAGAAATTATCACTACACAAGCTTCTTTTGGACAGCAGGTTCAAGGCCAAGGTAAGACTTTACTCTATCTTTCACTGTGCTTCAGCAGCCATGCAATTGCGCAGGTGATTCCAACAAGGCTGGGGAAGAACTCTCAACTGGCACAGTCAAAGGAGACCTGAACATGAGTCAACCGCCAAAACGCTGTATTGTGTGCCTCGAATTCGTCTCACCTGAGAACTACTTGCTAACATGGGCACCCTGCAGTGTTTGTGGCAGATGCTACCACGGGAAATGTGCGACTATGCCTCGAAGTTTGCTTAGTTCACGACCAAAGAAAGCGTCCCATATTTGGAAGTGCACGTTCTGCGACGGGGTCGAATATGACCCATTTGCTCCAATAATTCAGTTTTTTTAGTAATTACGAAATTCCGTCTTTGCATGGTTCTTCGTTGTTATAAGCCTCATGTGTTGGATCAAGCTGCTTCCTTGTTTTTCTCTCAGCTGCCCAAGTTCTTGAGTTTCCAGTTTCACGTGATAAGCTGTCTTGAGCCAAGCTATTTGTTGTGAAATAATTTTGTTATCATGATGATGCGGGCTGGCTCTCAAAGGTTTTGGATAGTGGAAAGTTCGATGGCCTCTCGCTGAGTGATTTTTCTTGTATCCCTATCGCTTTGTAGAGTGAGGGTAACTTTTAGAAAAGTTTCCCTCACTGTTTCCCAATCGCTTTGTATGGTGAGGGTAACTTTTAGAAATGTTTCCTTCACTGTTTCCCAATCGCTTTGTATGGTGAGGGTAACTTTTAGAAATGTTTCCTTCACTGTTTCCCAATCGCTTTGTATGGTGAGGGTGACTTTTAGAAATGTTTCCCTCGCTGTTTCCCGATCGTATGTTGTAATGATGGTAACTTTTCGGAAAGTTGCCTTTGCTGCTTTCCTAATCGATTTTCTCCCTGGAGCAACCAGTTTTCGTAACAATCGGGTAAGCTATCAACCGAAATTCTGGCCCAAATTGTGGCCCAAAATTACAGCGTTGATGAATTTTTACTATGAATATATATGAATATGAATGAACATATATATTTTATTCTGCGATAACTTCCAGAATAACTCAACTTCCAAGTTGTCAAAGACGTGAATCAAGAACCACTAAGAAGTATGATACAATCAGTGGTAGTTCTATTTCTGAAGAAGAATAGAGTAAGGGAAACACGGAGGGAAACTTTTCGAAAAGTTACCCTCGAAAAGTTTCCCTGGGTAACAGGATGCAGGGAAACACTTTTGCCGGCTACACACGTCGAGTTGCACTTCACTCATGAAAAAACTCACATACTATATCTGGAACCAAACAGTTATTTGAAAATGGAAAATATACAGCCTATAGTTGTGATACCAGAGAACACTAGGCCGATGAGCGACAAAGGAAGAAGATGATTTGACAATCAATGAGGAACAAAACTCCAGCAGCCGACGGTCAGTCGTACTAACAGCTGCAGCTTGCTAGCAATTATTGGTGTTGATGACATGAGAAAAGATTTCAACCAAACTCGACCAAATGAATCGGAAAATTCCAATATGTTCTGCAAAGGATCGAATTTCAGGTGACTCAGCGCCGGTCACCCTGAACTATACGCTGGTATAATTTAGAAATGAAATTTAAGTGTACGGTGTTTGCCTATGATTCCCCAAAGACCACCCATCCCGTCCAATATAGCGTTGATCAAACACAGAGAACTGTTTATCGGCTTCCTTCAGCTGGAATTCGTATTCACGGATCCTTGGCTCATTCGGTTTTCAACCCTGCCTAGTAGAATTTCTAGCCAACTCGACGGTGTCCGATGGAAGAAGTTTTAAAACTATCTACTAGCATCTTGCATGTTACTGGATTCCTCCTTCCCCAAAGAACAACAGGGATTCGAAACAATCTGAAATGGTTTTGTCTTCGATTTTTTGCTGTTGTTCTGCTCGTGTCCTCATGGTTGTTCACATGCCTTCAGTTAACCTTACTCATCCGTAGAGCACTGCGGATTTTTGTGGAAGGCAGCAACCGAGGTGGTCTGTTGCTATTGATGTCTGATGCCACATACCTTTTCAACGCAATACGGGGACCACTTGTTCTTACAATTACTATCAGGAAACTCAACTGGACAACCTGGCATCAACTGATCAAGAAAGCAGACCAGTTACTTGTACGTTAAGATTCAACGATTATCAACTTTCGGTGTATCTCCTCAGTTTTTAGGCAAACCACCTTACAGAGGGAGAACGCCGGTCAACCTTGATTTCTTTGAAACGATGGTCGACAATCTCAGTCATTATATCTTGTGCATCGATTGCTATGAATGAAATGGGTAACTGGGGAGTTTATTGGGCTAACAATAAGCCCTACGAAATCGCAAACTACTACGCTGAACTCGGATTGCCTGTATCTCGCGTCAATGAGTTTCCAATGTGGCTCCTGACCTGCATTCTGCAAATCTTGCTGTCTCAAATGGTTTTCGTAGCCTTGTTCCCATACGGTCATTTACTGAACATTATT
>JAQIWT010001513.1:0-10521 GCA_034696485.1 Isohypsibius dastychi | reverse complement strand
AAAAGTCCATTCGGCTAAAAAAATCGGCAAAATGTCTTTTCGGCAAATCGTCGTTTCGGCGAATCAAGGCAGTACCATACTCACGATTATGATTCACCTAATTGTTTTTCAGGTGTACTTTGCTTTGGATATGTCTGCAATTCCAAAATATTATTTTGGAGGTACGGTGTATGCGATGACCAGTATCACGTGCATTGACGTTGGTGCACTTCTCCATTTTTTCAGTAAACTTGACATGGAATACCAACAATTCGGACGGGAGGGACGAGGTTGGTTTGCGGAGATGCAGTAAGGGTATTCGGGCAATGATTGTCAGAATGCATTCGTGCAGGTCGCTCGTCTTGCATTCCGATCACTGTTCACCATTTCTTTACGGAGAGAGTCATCGCCTGAATACGTGAATCTCACCACCGAGGTTAAGCGCATTTCCGAAGAACGTTACGGTTATAAGTATAAACAAGATGAAGAGGTAGGAGATTACATGAGTGAAGTGTTTTAGTATGATGACATCTACAGCTGATCTTGCAGGTTAACCCGTTTGCGATGGCATATTACGATGCTTTGATGATCTATGGAGCGGTCAGTATTTGTAACGAGACACAAAAAAAAATTTGAATTCTTTTCCAACATCCGTTTTCTGATATTCGGTGGTTCATAGGTGCTGAATGAAAGTATTACAACTGGCGGAGATCCCCGTAATGGCCAGTTTCTGAGCAAGCTGATGTGGAACCGCACCTTTGTCATTCTGGGTAGAAACATCGTCATCAATGCAAATGGAGACCGTGAATCAGACTGGACTTTGAATCAAATGGACACCGACACCGGACTGTTTCAGGTGGACGTTGATTGTACCTTATTTAGTTCTACCGTACGTGTTGGAAATGTGAGTGTTTGTAGCCGGTGATTGATTATTCGGCCACAACAAAAGCGCTTTCCCCTTCATTGGACCAAGCGGGCAAAATTCGACCGATTTCATGGCAAACACAAAATTTCCCACCGCCGAATGAGCCTCCGTGCGGGTTTCGCGGGAAAACGGGCTGCAAGAACGACATAACTCAAGCATTCTGGTTCGAAATGTCGCCGAATGGAACATCTAGATTAGTCGCGTAAAACGGTGTGGTGAAAGGTTACGCCTCCGTTCCATCTCCATTGGACACTACTATAGGCCTATATCTGACTCAAGAATGCCCTGAAATATCATGTTTTCGAATTCTGCTGTTTTGGCATCAAGCCATGTTTTTTTGAGAACATTTTTCTTATCTTTATGCAAACGATGAGATTGACGGCAGAAGGAGCATTTATCTTATGATATAGCAGTTTTGAAAATATAACCAGACCTGTTAGACGGCTCCTCTTCACTTACCAGTACCATAGACGAAAAGCATGCCACAGTAGACAGTGAATATTTTGCATTTGACTCGACGACATGCAAAAGCTAAAAGATGAGGAATCAAGATCATATATTTCAAGCCAATCGGTCAAGTTCAAACC
This sequence comes from Isohypsibius dastychi, assembly GCA_034696485.1. Taxonomy (NCBI): domain Eukaryota; kingdom Metazoa; phylum Tardigrada; class Eutardigrada; order Parachela; family Isohypsibiidae; genus Isohypsibius; species Isohypsibius dastychi. Next base: position 9,030 of record JAQIWT010001513.1, on the reverse strand, counting down.
AGATAACCACAGTGATATATTGGGCAGGTCTTAGAGTGCCTGCTCCACAAGACTATTTTTGTGTAGATACATTCTCATCATTTGTTATAACAACAGAGGGACTTTGTGAACAGTTCAACCTGCCGCGTGTTCTCAACCTGTACCCCAGTACGTGCACTGTGCATTCCTGGCTACAGTTGTGAACCCCAGGGTCGTAGACCGTTCAAGCCGCACTTCAACAGAAGTCCTGAGAGACGTCAGATTCTACAGGGATCGCATACTGGGTTGATTGCGATTTTCGCCAGATGGATGATATGACGCCGAAATGGCTCACACGGCCAAAATGAACCCTCTGAACTTTGACGTCACATGGCTCACTGTGAGCGATTCGGATGGATCTCATCACGCAAAAGTCGATTTTGCATGATCTGATCCATTCGGACTCATACGGACGGAGATAGGTCGATTTGAAGTTGGGCGTGTGAGCCATTTTCGTGTGATGAGATCCATTTTCTTCAAATCGCAATCATCCCACTGTCTAGGAACGCTGTCTGCTGAACAATCCAATAACGTGTTTATCTGTGCTTGCGAGATTGACGAAGAGGTATACAAGCCTGAAGCAACAAATTGCATAATTATGACGATAATCAGGTTCTTGTCGGAACTTCTTCTTACGTGAGGGCCAGGGTAGTGCATGAACTGGCCTCCTTCAAATTTTATACTTTCGATTTTTTGCGGACAAACTGCTTAGACACATTTAGATTACCAATGGCTGCCGCCTCAGAAAAGTTCGCCGTTCTTTCAGTTTGTGTTCTTCTTCTTACAGCGTGCCAAGCAGCGGTAGATGTAGCTCTGATTGAGCCGTTGTTATGGGGATCAAGAACACTCACAAGCCTTGGTGTTGTCGGAGCAGTTTTAGATTTAGGTGAAGCTGATCTACGGCAGAAATACGGCGGAACCCTAAACTTTACTCGCGCACGGATTTATGATAAAAACGTCACCACATGCGATGGGATGGATCAGAAAGTGACATTTTGGTTATCTCGATACTTTTATCGGGAAACGGAGAACAATCCCGTGATTGGAATCTTTGGACCAGGTATGCTTTAATGAATAATCATTGGCCACGGGGTTTTGTGGAATACTTGTACGATGTACAGAAAGAGTATTCTATCTGTCGTTTCTTGAGCTGAAACAATCTTCGTGACTTGGAAGTTTTTGCAAAACCAGCCACTTTCTGGTGACCTTTCTGTTCCGTACAATAGGTTCTTATCCCTTACGTTTTTTTAATCAGCTGTGGTATAGGGTGCTCAGACGCTGCGATGTACGTTAGTCATCTAGCAAGAGGTAATCTTTTGCCGTCACACTTGAAATTTTCTTTGTTTAATTTTCATGTTTTGACAGAATGGAACAAGGCTATTTTGACCCCGTGAGTATGTCTCAAATTTCGAAGGTGGTTGGTTTTTGCATCAGGCTGTGGCACTTCATGTCATTAAGTATTCCAAATGATGATCACTGCTTTTTACCCAAAAAGTTTCTGTTTTGAAGGATCTCCGGAAATGGGTACATGAACAACAAAAAACGCTTTCCGACTCTGACGCGTCTGTCTCCTCATTCAACTGAGGAATTCAATTTCGTCGCATACAAGTTTTTGTCAAACTTCAATCTGACTACGGCCGCCATTCTGTGTGACGAGGCTGACGATTTCCTAATACTCATCCCAACGTGCACTTCTCTTTTTGCTAATTTGCGCTTGACCTACAACATGTCGGTATGGCGATACTACGTAAATGCCAGCGACACCATAAGCGTCATGCATTATTTGGAAGAAATCAAATCGTTTACGAGAGGTAAATCATGAGATCTGCAGTACGTGAGATCTGATCATATTTTTTTTCATTCCTAGTTGTCTTTATCATAACTCACGGTGCCCGTGTACGGCCTATAATGGTAGGTTGATTCCCCTTGAGATGGTTTGCTGTCAGATTTATCATTTGATTTTAACAATCTTCTAGCTTTCTGCCGCTGACCTCGATATGACAAACGGCGACTATGTAAGACAACATTAGCAACACTTGCATTTCACTGTCAAATATTTCTTTAGCTGTACTTTGCCATGGATTTGTTTTCCGCTCCACAATATTTCGGTGGTACGTGCGTTGTCTGACCATGAGAAAACTAGCTTTCGTGAAATGTGTTCTCTTTTTTCAGGAAACTTGACTTGGAATACCAACAATTTGGACGGCAGAGATGAGGTTGGTTGGTTCGCAGAACTGGTACTCGAACATTAACTGTAAACATAATTGTTAAGATGGCTCGTCTTGCATTCCGCTCACTTTTCACCATATCGTTGCGGAAAGAGTCATCTCCAGAATATGTGAATTTCACCACCAAAGTCAAGCGTCTTTCCGAAGAACATTATGGATACAGGTATAAACCAGATGAAGAGGTAAGGATAACATGACTGAAACGTCTCAGTACGACGACCATAACAACAATCTTGTAGGTGAATCCTTTTGCAGTCGCGTATTACGATGCTTTGATGATCTATGGAGCGGTGAGCGCAATTATCACAAGACCCATTACAACGAAGTTTTCTTCTGCAACACTTGTTTTCGATATTCGATGATTTATAGGTGTTGAATGAAAGCATCTCAACTGGCGGGAATCCTCATGATGGCCAGTCTCTAAGCAAGCTTATGTGGGACCGCACCTTCGTCGTTCTGGGTCGAAAAATCTTCATCAACAAAAATGGAGACCGCGAATCAGACTGGAGTCTGAATCAGATGGACTTTGACTCTGGACAGTTCCAGGTTAGTTGAATGTTTCATTACATGGTAGAAATGAAAAGTAAATGTGACATTTTCCAGCCAGTGCTGGAGCATTCTTTTGCCAGAAGCATGCTCTCACCATCTGTGGACATGAATGGTAAACCTCGACTGATTTCATGGCAGACTCGAAATTTTCCTCCGCCGAGTAAGCCTCCGTGCGGATTTCGTGGAAAAGCGGGATGTGAAAACGACATCCCTAAATCATTTCGGTTCGAAATGTCTCCTTCTGGAACTCTAAAATTAGTTTCGTGAAGACAGTTGCGGAGTATGGTTACGCATCAGTCCCATCCACATAGTCATCTTTCCGATTTTCGGTTTTAGTTGTGGCCACGGTTTCCAGTTTTCTTGTTGCAGCGCGTTCATGTCATGTCGCCTGACTGAAATTCCCTGCTTTTTTCTCCATTACCGCTTAGGACGAGCAACTTTGGAAACTCGTAAACCACACTGGAACAAGATCATCATATATATTGACCCAGAATACTTCACTTGTTTGTACATCACTATAAGCAGATTGCATTGAATCATACCACACCAGAAGAACGCCCACTAAAATATCGAACTGCAGTACCTTTCGAAATAAATGACCATTCTTTTGAGCTCATTTAAAACACACATGAATATCGCTTTTCTGGCCATTGCAGGTAGGTTAAGACCGACATCGGTCAACACGCAGACTGGACAAGAATGCCAGGTTTTCGGGCATTTGTAATCGGCCACCACAAGCAAGGCTGCCTGAAACCGCACCGTGTTACTAGGGGACAACCTTATTTGAGTATCCAGGTCCGCAATCGCACAGAAAAGCAGCCCTTGGCTCAATCAATCGGTACCCATATAGCCGATCTCACTCGCTTAAACAAAGAGCGCCTTTGATTGACAAGGCTATGCAAACTGATGGATTGTGGCAGGGCAGCTTAAATTCTTGTATTCGAGCCTGTTGTTTATTGCCGATATTGAACCCCCCGTGCAGTAGTTGTTTGCAAACTATTCGAATTCCATCAGTCAAAAACTGGAAAACATCTAGAGTTCCAGACCGGTCCCCAGACACCCCCAAATTTCAGTAAGAGCCCGAGTGCTGTCTGTTAACGTTGTTTGCCGGATATTCTAAAACTGGTTCCTGTGAAGCGGCCAGACAAAAAAGAGGTAAAGCCTGAAGGTTAAATACCGGCATCAATTTCAAACACATGACGATGTTCAAGTTCTTGTGGAAAATGGTGTTTCATAAATTGGTTTTGCTTAAAAATCAACTTACTGTTTGCAACGTTTCTGAAGAGTCGAAAACGTCTGGCTGATTGCGATTGGATTCTTTTCGGTGTTCCAAGAACCAATGGCGGCCGTTTCAAAAAAGGTCATCAGTTATTTAGTTTTCGCTTCCATTTTTCTTTTAGCATGCCAAGCAGCGGTAGATGTGGTTTTGGTTGAGCCCATTTTGTGGGGAACAAGGACACTCACCAGCCTCCAAGCTGCCGGAGCAGTCCTTGATTTGGGAGAATTGGAACTTGAAGAAAAATACGGGGACACTCTGAATTTTACTCGCGTTCGGATGTTTGATAAAAACGTCTCCACATGCGAGATGATGGAACAGAAAGCGACATTTTGGGCTACTCGATATTTTTATCAGGATATGGAGAATAATCCCGTTATGGGAATCTTTGGACCAGGTGAGCGTCATATGCTCAGCATCGCTAATTTTCGCAACTGGCTAAACTTATAAATTCTGACTTGGTCTCGAATCAGTATTTGATGATTACCAACTTTATGAGCAAGCTCTGTCTGCAATAGTGACCTTTCTGTACAAATCCAGGCAAAGTGTTCCCGAGTCAGGTACCCTTTTGTTATTCTTAGGATGCGTGACTTCTGCCGAAAATATTGCCAATTTAGCAAGAGGTATTTTTCGCCATGAACATTCAGAGTTTCATCCGGTGTATTCTTTGCTTTATTTTAGAATGGAACAAACCAATGATAATCCCGTCAGTATGCCTGGAATTTTATTCTACAAATTATTGATGACAAAGGCTAACATTTGATTTGAGACGTTGCTGTTTTAAAGTGCCTCCGGAGGATGGCGCCTGCGTAGTAAAAATCGGTATCCAACCCTAACCCGCCTGTCTCCTTACTTGGACGAGGATTTCACTTCTGCTGCGTACAAGTTCCTAAGGTACTTCGATCTGACCACGCTGGGCATGCTTTGTGACGACGCTCTCGATGTCCTCCAAATATACGTCCCGGCATGCACCGCTCTTTTCGACGGACTTCGTTTAGAATACGGTATGACAGCAGCACGCTTCTACGTGAATGCCAGCGACACAGCGAGTGTCAAGCACTATCTCAACGAGATCAAATCAATGGCTAGAGGTATAGACCATGTTTCCAAACATCATGAATTGTTGTTAGATGTTCTGCTGATTAGTTGTGTTCATCATCGCTCACGGAGACCGTATTCGCCCGATAATGGTCAGCATCTTGAATTCGAGATGTTCTATTTGACTTTTTTGACCTTTTAGCTTGCGGCGGCTGATCTGGAAATGACGAATGGAGATTATGTATGATTAGTTTAATGCGGCAATCACGTTGATAATATAATTCAGTCTTTTCATTCTTTCAGGTGTACTACGCGTTAGACCTGTTCAAAAATCCGCAGTTTTTGGGTAATACATGGATTGCTGGTTTTCGAATCACTGACTTTAATGTGATTATTTATCTTGCAGGGAACGTCTCATGGAACACCAACAATTTCGACAGCAGAGACGAGGTTGGTTCGCAAGAATGTTCGGAATTCGGAAAGGCCGCCAAAATATGTTTGTCAGGTCGCGCGTCTTGCGTTTCGCTCACTTTTTACCATTTCTTTGCGGAGAGAGTCATCCATTGAATATCTGATTTTCACCACCAAGGTCAAGCGCATTTCAGGTGAAACTTACGTCTATAACTATGGACAAGATGAAGAGGTAGGAGATCACATGAGTGGAGCGTCTCAGTATGATGACATCAACAGCCGATCTTGCAGGTTAACCCGTTTGCAATGGCATATTATGACGCTTTGGTGATCTACGGAGCGGTAAGCGCATTGAGGACAAGACTCGAATCTGATTTGAGTTTTCTTTTGGAACGTGATTTTTTGACACTGGGCGGTTCACAGGTGCTCAATGAAAGTATCTCAACTGGCGGAGATCCCCATGATGGCCAGTTTCTGAGCAAGCTGATGTGGAACCGCACCTTTGTCATTCTGGGTAGAAACATTGTCATCAATGCAAATGGATCCCGCGAATCAGACTGGGCTTTGAATCAAATGGACATCGACACTGGATTGTTTCAGGTCAATACAAATCCAGATGGCGTGCGATGTGTGCTGCAACTGTTACCTTCCGTAGCCAGTGATTGAATACTCGGCTACCACGAGGGCCCTCACACCAGCACAGGTCAATGAGAGCAAAATTCGACCAATTTCTTGGCAAACCCGGAATTTCCCTCCACCAAATAAGCCCATGTGTGGATATCGTGGAAAAGAAGGATGTAAGAATGACTTTGTCCAACCGTTCCGGTTCGAAATGTCGTCCTCTGGATCACTTAAATTAGTTGCGTGAATGCAGTAGTTGAAGATTAGTAGTAGAAGATGGCTACACGGCTGTCCAACCCAGAGTTTTCCATTTTTCAGCCTGAATATCATGTTGCTCTTTTCTGCGTTTTCGGCAGCTAACCTGACATCTTCTTTTTGAGAAGTTTATGATTGCCGCTGACTTTCAGCTGGAATACATTCGGAACTGTGTCATTGCGCGTAATTAAAATATAAATACAAATTAAGATGCGAAGGTCACACTGTTTCTCGGGATGTCGCTAAAATTATCAGCGCTAGTTCGATTGTCCATGATGCACTTCAGCCATTGGACTACATGATCCTATCGTGGTGCATGCCGTGTCAGTCACCGTCATCTGTCAGTCAGTCTCGTAAATTCAGTTTCAGACCGAGACCAAGCCTTGGTTCCGTTCACGTGGAAGCCTTCAGAGGTACTCCACCTCTAGGCATTCTCGGCTGCTTGTTTGTCGACTACGTAAGTCTTTAACAGGTTTTTGGATGACAAAAGAAGAGGTATATGTGCCCGAAGCTTCAAATAACACCAACAACTCCATGAACATGACAATATTCAGGTTCGTGTCGAGCTAAGTGATTCGGTAGAACGTCCACGTATGAGGACTGAGGGTAAAATCAAGCCACTTTTAGGGTTCTACACAGATTTTTTTGCAGACGAACGGTGTCTGTGATAGGTTTGAAATATTAATTGAACAATGCGCGCAGTTCTTTGTACAAACTTCGTTGTCAGTTTAGTTGGCAGCTTCATTTCTGTTGGATTATGCCATGCAGTGTTTAATGTGGCCCTGGTTGAGTTTGCTGCATGGGGAGAGGGAACCCCCCACCAGCCTCTCCATTGTCGGGGCAGTTTTCGATCTGGCTGAAAAAGACCTTCAACGGAAATATGGGGGTGTGCTAAACTTTACTCGAGTACGGCTTTTCGAACGACATTTGACTACATGTGATGTCTTGGAACGAAAAGCGACGATTCAGGCAACTTGATATTTTTATCGCGAAGTGGAGGGCAATCCTGTCATCGGGTTTTTTGGGCCAGGTACAACAATATACAGCCGAGTTATGAAGTTCCCAGATTATTATGGGCTTCAGCTTTTTTGGCGAATTTGAGTTACCAAACTCTGTACGGTAATACGTAGACAATCTAATCTGCGGATCAATTTTAGCTTTTTTGCTCATATTTGTCCGTTGATATTGGCTTCAAATAACGTGTTTGTGACAATGACCTTTTTTATTGTGCGTGACAAACACGTTTGCTGACAAATTTATCTATTTCCCTGTCATTTAGGTTGTTCATCCATAGCAGCGCAAGTTGCTAATTTAGCAGGAGGTACAGTATTCATTCAATGATGTTCTAGCAGAGATTTTCAATAACCCGGCCCGACGGCTCTGCGAGCCGATACAATCCATCTTCGCGACGAGTCACGAGCATACGTCTACGAATACGTCGACGCATGGTATACGATGCGCCGTCGCGTGACAGAGTGCGAGTCGCGCACCACCTCGCTTCAAGCTACCAAAATAATTCGTTCCTCGAATTTTTGAAAATCACTGGGGCATTACAGTTTGTACCTCTGCAACGTATTCGCTTCAGGTACTAATGAGACCAACGCAAATGGCGGAGACCCTCATGATGGCCGAGATCTCAGCCGGCTAATGTGGAATCGCACTTTTACCAGTCTGGGTCGAGACGTTTTCATCGACGCAAATGGTGACCGTAGCTGCGATTGGAGTTTGAATCAAATGGACTACGACACGGGATTGTTCGAAGTAAATTACTAAGATGGCAACTTGTGTTGTAATCAGCTAGCAGCTAATCTGACCTTTTGCAGCCTGTTATTGTATACTTGACTGGTGACACACTACCGGATAGACTACGCTGAAGACCGACCCATCTCGTGGTTGACCCGAGATTTCCCTCCACCGAATGAGCCTCAATGCGGATTTCGCGGAAAAGTGGGATGCAGAAATGACATTCCACGACCGTTCCAGTTCAGGATGCGGTTCCCTGGAATGGTTACACCGATTAAGTAAACGCCCGGTTTGAACCGAATACGTAGCTGTTCAAGTTCTCAGTCTCTCAAACAACAGGCCGTGGTAATACCAGCATGAGTTCTTTTGGGCATAAAGCCATGCATGTGGTCAGGTTTTCGTCCGGGAATCAGATGGGAAACCCTGATTGCTGAAAATAAAATTATTGACTCAAAATTTGCGAAATGCAGCAGCTGCAACGACATTTAAATGTATTGAATTATCGATACATTTTCTGTAGTGATGAACATTTACTGTTACATAATAAAAACAGTCATCTAGCATGTCGAATTTGATCTCACGGTCTTTTCTTACGAGAAATGCTACTGTACTATAAGGGCTAGGCCCACAGGGCTGCTTTGACTGGCTGGACGGACGTCGAACCAATATCGAATACGAACTCAGCGATCGAGTTGACGGATACTAGTAACTTCCCTTGATCAAGTGGTACCCCTGCGCCTAGCAAGGGGCCGTATCGGTTTGACTTGACCCCTTTTTTGGGACTTTTTGCGAATCCAAATTTTGCTTGCTGTTCGGTTATATAGGGTTATACCACCACCTAAATTTCGGACCCCTGATGATGGATTCGGATTCAGAATATTTTTCTGATCC
>JAQIWT010001512.1:0-10524 GCA_034696485.1 Isohypsibius dastychi | reverse complement strand
GAGACGGGATGTAATACTCCACAAAATACAGTATAATAAATACGTTATCACTTTTCCGTCACACCAGTCGAGCTCCGAAAGCGTTTCGGGCTCTGATTGGCGTGCATTCGGTCCAAAAGCTGCTCAACCAAAGTCGGGTTCGCTGATTTTAATTCCTTCCAGGCTTCGGTGGCTCGAACTTTTTCCCATTGCTGGAGAATATAATCCATCACATCCTCCTTCAAATCGGGGGCGTTGTGAAGATCGGCTAAGGTGAGAAGGTCGGCCACGTTTGTGTGAGACATCGTTTTTCGGAGAACGTCCAGCGATTTTTCTTTGACATCGGTGACTTGGTATTTCTCTCCTAGGACGAGAAGCGAAGCGGCGTGCTCTTCCATGTCAGGACTGGAACCCGTGTAAATCATCGAAAAGAAGGTTTCCTGCAATAAAGACAGAACTTGAAAAAATATTCCCGAGAGCTTCCGGCTCCAAAATTTCTAAAAAACTACAACAAAAATCCTGAAAACAAATTTGATAACGTAGTAAAAAAAATCCATCTCAAAAACTTCTCTTGGTTTCTTGGATCTAGTAAAAACAGCCAGAGATATTCACTCAAAGGTTTCGCTTTTCAGAAAATCCCTCTCGACAAAAAAAATCTGCTGCAAATCAGGAATCGCCGGAAATCAGGTGAGCAACAATTTACCGGCCACAAAAATGCTTAAATTAGATCATGTTCTACTCAAAACCAAAAATGCTCTTAGCACTAAGGTTATGGAAATTTCCAACAAAAGACGAAAATTAGTTCCGATCCAATAAATCATCAACTTCCGGCAACTTCTTCACTGATACTTCCATCACGATCTGGCCAAACCAGATTTCCGCTTAAACCAAGGAAACTTCTTCAGCTACAGTATAAAGAACACAAGTTTTCTTCAAGCAAAACTGGCGATCAAAGTCATGAAGATTCGTCAAGTAGTTTGAATTTCTCTTCCTGGAGAAAGCCATTTTTTTCGTAGAAAAATTCAACCCCGTGGCAAAGCTATTATTAGTGAGGAGGACATGGAATAACGACACCATTTCAATAATCATTCTGCCCAGAAAAAAACAAACAAGTAAAAATATCCATCAAAAACGGCACTTCCGGTTGAAAAGCTAGTTCCAGTCAACGTTCAGTTTTACTCACAACAACTTCTTTCGGGACATCCTTCATTTCGATCGTGTTAGTCCTCGTTTCCGTGAGATCATGAGCCAGCATGGCAGCGAATACTGGTGACCGGGAACACAATATGGCCTTGTGCGCTTTCACTTCCACATCGTCCTCCGCAATGATGATAACGTCTGAATGCGGCCTTTCAGTGAAGAGAAATTCCAGTCCCTGCTGAATTCCTTCCCGAATCGGCGGCAGAGGGCGATTCATGCGCTGAATTTCATCACGAGCTCCGCGGATAATATCGAGATTGATCTTCACGGACAATCGATCATTTTGAATAAATCCGTTCTTTGGCTCGAACAGCGTGTTGCGCTGGATAAAACGGCGAAATCCCCAAGTTTCACCTGAAACAAAATTTAATTGTTAGAATCGGACTAGATTTGAGAAAACGTGAAAGAATCACCTCGACGGAATTCCCGGAAGCGACTGATCTGGTATGTGTGGTCCTCTTTATTCGACCCCAAATACCGGACAAAAACAAACTGGCATTTCAAGTGTGCAGTTCCTCGTGGAGCATTGTGCAGATGGAGAAAGATCTGCACGGAATCGCGACACAAATCGTCGCCAGGACGGTCAGGACGAGGATGAACAATCAATCGCAGAACCCAGTCATATTGCCCATCATCCGTCTGGAAGTCTAAGATGAAAAATTCCCAAATAAAATATCATCGATTATTCAGACTGACTGCCGTGACTTACGAGGACTTTCCAAGACGTCATATTGCACTCCTCTGGTATCTCGGTAAAAGGCGAAGTTTTCGACATTCCACGTGAAACGGACGACGTCAAAGTCAAGAGAGCGCTGGCATACTATTTCTTTGCAAGTACGGACAGATCCTGGGCAGGCTGGAGAAAGACCAGGTGAGGTGCTGCTTCGGAGTGTTGGTGCTTTGCCTCCAGAACCAGATTGTGCCATTTTTCGAATCTCCAAGTCGAATGCTTCTCAACAAGCTAGATCAGAAAGGTGATTGGTAAGCAACAGCAAAACACTCAAAGTTAAGGATTTCCTGTCAACAATGGAGCAGAATCATGTTTGCTCAAAATGTCATCCAGCAAGGAATAGCCTACCTCTTGGTTACAGCATCAAGATGGAATGTTTTCGTTCGATACAGGTGCTATCTTGATTGGCTGCGCAAGGAAGCAGTGATTCCAAAGCAACAGAAACGGTTGTAAAAGTCGTCTTCCAACGTCAATCAACACTTCCTAGGAACGAGGGCTGAAAGGAACTGAGAAAGATGAAAGCAATTTCCCAAATGAAGAATTCTGTATTGATCTGGTTTGAATTCGTCAGCTTGAAACTGATCAGGCGCGGTCGAAGGCTTGCGGCTAGCAACAGCCCCTTTACACACCAGGGGGCCATGCTCAGTGAATAAAGCGCAAAAGGTCAAATCCGCCGGAAGTCATAGCTCCACTGAACATCCAACCTTCCAAAACCGGAAAGAACCAGTTGAAATGAAAAATTCTGGACCAGGAGCTTTTCTTGGTAATTTATTCTTGTTTTTGGTGGGATTCTGTCGTACAAACAGCTGGATCCCGCAGCATATCTATTTCCACAAAAAGATGCTTAATCTAGGCAGCATAAATTAATTCACAAAGAGAGCTAGATGGGTAAAAAACGAAAGCATCACAAAAAATCTTTGGTCGATCAGAGAGAATGGACATTGATGTGTGGAATCTCTTTGACGTCCATAAGGGGGATTCGGCAAATGCGTGAATGACGACGCCGGAAGCGACTGAAATCGATGAGGCTCCTTCCAAAACATCCAAACAAAAAATCCGCGACAATAATAGCTCAGCCAGCCGAGAGGTAGATCAAAAACAGTTTAGACAACATTTGGCGTTTCTTTTTTTACGACTATAAAAATTCCAAAAAAACAAACGCAAGAAATATAAATATGAGAATCTTTTTTGTTCAAGTATTCTTCAAACGGTCGGGTTAGTTTCGGGGGCAAGCAACGGTGGGAAGATAGAGTAGACTCCATATTGAAATGTCGATGAATCAGCTCAACTGCAATAATTCAGGAGGAAGGAACAGCGTGAACACGGTTGACCGGCGGAGACTGGAGGAAGATCTTGTAAATGCTTGATGATTCCTCCGACGGACTCGGCGAAGGTGGCAAAGGTGAGATGTGTCGAATTTTAGGCAGCTTTTCCCGGATGTTACAACTCTTCTGACAGAAAAACTCCAACGTAGATTTACCGGTCAGGCTGTCATGACCTCGATCACCTGCGATGTTTATGAAGAGATGATCTCTGTAAACTGTCGAAAAACACACCGGAAGTGAAACCAAATATACAAAGGAGAAGACTGGCATCAACTCACCAACTAACGCCTCAACTAGTGCAAGATCATGGGTTCCTTTCAAGTTATCCACTCCGACCAGCCAGGAACAATGTAGTTCGTTCTTCTTGTTCTTGTGTTCGCAAAAATCCGGATAGACCTGAAATAATAAATTCAAAATAAACCGACTTCGGAGTTCTACTGTACATATTGAAATTCACTAAATTCCCGTGTGGATTTGGGAAACAAAATAAAAAAACTGTACATTTTTTTCATGCCTTTAAATTATATTTAAATACAGCTTCACATACATTATCGACAATTAATTTTTTCCGCTGACTGAAACAACCGCAATTAATATTTGTTAACATCATAATACCTGCGAATAAATCCGAACTCGGTTCATGCCTGGCAGATTTTCCAGCTGACAAAGCAGCCGACAAAATCGTGATTCCACAACACCTCTCCATCGCTTCAGCGAAAATTCGTCTGGAGCTCCGGCGGCCAGAACGATGAAGGACTCAAATTCATCGGTGGGTTTCTTCTGGGCGAACAAGGCGTTTTGGATTGTATCTTGTGAGTCGAGATTCATCACCACCGAAAACGCTTCGTACATTTCTCTCATGATGATACCGTAGGTGTTCCGGGTTATGTTGAAAGTGCAGATCTGGTACGGATAACATGGACTGTAAATCGGCATGACCGCGGGACGCAGATTGTATGACTGATCGGAAAACCGGCCTCCAAAAATCGGTGGTGTAGCAAGTGATTCCTGAGAAACAAAAATAATACGATAATCTTCCATAGAAAAAAGAAAACAGTTACTTGACCGACAAAAGTATGCTTCAGAAATTATAATCATTAAATCTCACCTGAAGGTAAAAGTTCCTAGGCCACTGCCATTCCTGCCCGAAATAACGAAAAAATTCCCGCAAATGCTCAATAGCCCCCGCACCGGCCCGAACTCGCTTGCAGAGACCCGCCACCATAATAGCCCATCCAATTCCTCCAAGAAATCCACAAGCATTCGAATAGATATTCTTCGCATGAGCCCACTTTTTGATAATCACGAGAACCCGACGAAATACGTTCACTTCCGGTACATAATTCAGCAAAAATTTGCAGACTCTCCATCCATTGAAGCTCCGCCGGTCTTGCGTATCCATTCCAAGCAGCATGTTATCCTGAAGAAGTGTCTCTTCGTCAGCTGGGACATACAGAAGATCCAATCCAGCAAAGGTCAAGTCGACATCAACATTGTGGAACGAGAACTTGAGCACAGGGACAAATGCGTTCTGGATCGGGCCAATATCTCGCACAGCTGGCTGCTGTCTCAATAACTCAACAAAAGAGCTGAAAAAGTCGGTCCGCTGAACATATCGAGGAGCAATCAGGACGGCATCCAAATCGCTGTTTTCCTGGTTCGTCAATCCCAGACCAAAAGATCCAAAGGCACGAACAAATGTACAATCGGCTTTTTGAAGAGGGGAAACGGACGTCTTCTTTCGTTGAGCTTGTTGAGTGATCCAATAACCGGCCAGCGCGTTGAGCAGCTTGAGGATGTCTTCCTTGGTTTTCCTGATTGCTTGCTGGACATCCATTTCCAACGACTTATCCGTTTCAGGAGAACCAAACAGATGAGACAGACAAGCAGATATCTGAAAATATAACCGCGAAAATGTATGAAGGAGCGGGGATGAATGGTCCAAGAGGAAATATGTCAAGAAATCAAAATGGAGTGTTCTTGAGTAGCGGAATTTGAAGGGCAAATGAAATCCCGTCTGGTCTCGTCTGGCAGGTGGGCTCGCGTTGCGCCGCGGGAAAACTGGGGAAATGATTTGAATCTGAACTTTATCCGCCAATCGCATGTCATCGACATGCTGCCTTTTCGTGTCTTATCTGATTGCGGTGGTGAATCACCACCGCTGATGTCATTCGCCTCAAATCTCAAACTCATATCGCTGTGGAGAAATTGAACATCGAGGCCAGTTATCATCGATCCCCTGAACCGAATTCAAAAACGGTTAAAAAAAGTCAAATTTTCCCAAACAAATACTACAATTAAACCTGTTCCGAGGCTTCGAAATGCGAATCTGAGTCGAAAAAGCCACTTCCGGTCAGTTCAGATTGACAGAAGTGTATGGAAGCCAAGCAAAAAAAGCTGCCCCCCCCCGGCTCAGGGGCCCTAGTTGTCGAAAATGTCAACAAATTTATTTGGATTGGATTTGTCTTTTCGTTTGACGACTGAGTTTTGTGATAATTTCAAAGGAATTTCCTCTCCATTCGATACTCATCATATTGCATTGGAAAAAACATGGAAACTGCACCAGATCCCGGAGACACCAAGGTATAGCGTGCTGGAAACAGCGTTTGCATTCATAAGTTGCGCAATTTGTTCAGCTGTCTTTTGTCTTCAGGACTTTGCTTTTGAGAAACTGCAGGAGCTTCTTCTATGGACTCCTGAAAAAGAAAAGCAATTATCTGGCGTGGTTCGGGGCATTACTGTCACAAATCGGTTCGGACTTGCTGCTTGCGTCGCCGAAAACGGTAAGCCATTTTGCGAAAAACATTCTGCATTGGAAAATTTATTGATTTTGTTCAGGGTTCTATATCTTCGACTGCAGCCAGCAACAGCTACTCCAAAAAAGCAACGATGGCCCTAGACAAGTGGAATCTCTGGGATCCTTTCTGATTCACGTCCCATGGCAGCCACTTCTGGTTTCATTCAGCTCCTCAGGCTTGACTTTGGCTGTGGTCGTTTCCAGAGATGAATCTCCAGTCGCCTTGCTTTACGATACACGAGCTTTCACCAGAAAAGTAAACAACATCACTTCTTACATGAACCGGAATTACCCTGGCTTCTCTGCTTTGTTTACAGGACCCAAAAACTCAACCATTCAGTACAGTTCAGTTGAGCCCCAGTCCGCGAGCAAATGTCATCGATTTCAGCTGGATTCCAACTCCGGAAGAGGTGTTTGTGGTGGTTCTATCGAATGGAGCACTGGGATTGTACAGCATTCAAGGAGCGGCGACAACTGTGATGGGTCAGCTCAACGAGTCTACGGAAGCGACTTGTGTTAGCTGGAGTCCAAAAGGGAAGCAGTTCGTTATTGGAAAACGAGATGGAACGATTAGTCAGTATAAACCGGATCTGACGATTGCGCGAAGCATTCCTGGACCACAGAATTCGCAGATGTCTTTGAGAAATATCGCATGGCTCTCGACTTTTGTCTTCGCAGCTGCTTTCACAAAGCCAGGTAAACTTCGATGGTTTTCAAACAGAATCCAAACATTTTCTATCGGATTTCGTAGTATATTTGTTTTTATATTCTCATTTATATACTTGGAATATTTTGTTAATGAAACCGATTTTGCACCGGTATTTTAGTTCCGATGATTTCGACTCAATTATTTGTTTCGAAGTTTCTCACAGCAGTTCGGAATTTGAGTTTTCTGAAGTTTTATGATTGATTTATTTTAAGATATGATTGATTTTATGTTTGCTTCTGTGTAGGAGAAGTCCAGCCGTTGTTTGTGATTGTAAACGCGCCGAAGACCGGGAGTCCGATTTTCACGAATTATGGCGATATTTGCGCCGGTTTCAGCGATTTACGTTTACCCGCTCTTCATTTACTTCCGGTGTTTGACTGGAATATGATTTTCGTCGCAAGCAATACGGCGCTGGAAGTTATGGTTCTGGCATGCATGTCACAGGATGGCACTTCCGGCTGGTTGCAGCTCAATGTGGATGAAACTGGTCGGGCGGAAATTCCACTTGTTGGTGAGGACGAGTCTTATCCGCTGGGAATCGCTTTGGTCAGTTGTGGACCTGCTCCGCTATTGCTGATTTCGACAACGCATGGATTGATAGTTCCGTACAAAATCCGGAAGTCGTTGGTCATCAACGGAGCTCCATTAAAGAATATTTGCAGGTTATTCACAGAAAAGTTCAAAAATACTCTTTGGTTAAATTTAAATATTTGGATTTACGTAAACGAATAATAGCTATTAAAAAATGAATTGCGATCGAATTCAAACCTGAGTTATTTGTATATTTGGTTGTATGGTTGATTGCTTTGCTTTTAATCGTGATGTTTTTAGTCCTCCGGAATCCATCGCCAACATTCCGGGAGAACATCCACAGATTCAGCTCCCAGTTTCGCAGACTCGGACCATCGAGAAGCAGCCGGAAGTAGTTACCAAAACAGAAGCTCCCACAATTCCTCCACCGGAAGAGAAGAAACCGCTTTTCGGTGGTTTTGCCACAACTTCCGCCACATTGCAAAGTCCACTGGCCAAGTCAACGAATCAGGCTGCGGCTTTTGGATCGGTATCAAACCAGATGCCGCTCTTTGGACTTAGTTTTGGTGGCGCTACTGTTACTCCGGCTGAGACTAGCGGTCAGAATGCAACTGCCCAGAAACAGCTTATCACACCACAGAATTCGACCAGTGACGCCATGCCGGCTCCAAATGCTCCGATGAAAGCCGCATTACCTCCGATTCCAACAACTATCATTTCGACCAAGGTAATTCTACGTTTGCGCTGAAAGTTTCAGTTTAAAGTTGAAAATCGGAATTCGTTTTGTTAACTTTGTTTTATTTCTCTCCTAGGCTAGCCCTATTGCTGCAATCACAAAACCGGCTGCCCCAAAAACGCTCCCTTCAGCTCATCTCAAAGCATTTCTCCAGAAAGTGTCCGCTCACGGAAGTATTATTAATACCATGGATATGACCAGCACGAAACTCGATGAGACGATTTTCGACCGCATTTCCTATCTGACACGCGTTTTGGATTATCTGACTATTTCCTACAACGAAGCATCAATCAAAACCAACGAACTCGAGAGTTTGCTGGAAGAACGTCTTCATGTGGTTGCGGAAGCCAAGTTTGTTTTGGAGAAATGTAGCGATCCGCAGTTTTTGAAATGTCTGAAATTATTGCCGCTTGATCCGATCCAGCGCCGGAAGTTCGAACTGTTGAAGGAGAGCTTGGAGGAACTGACTCATAAAGCTAGGAGTGTGGAAGGGGCGATTGATTTGGAGCTGGATTTGAACGAGAATCGGCAAGCTGGATCCGGAGAAAATCGTCCGGAAATGACGAGGAAATTGGTTCATGATTTGGAATTGCAGTCGCTGAAAATGGAGAAGCGTTTACGGGAACTGGAGATTGAATCACGAAAAATGGCAGGAACTCCGAATCGGTCTTCCCGGATTCCAAGTAGGTTAAAAAAATGGGACAGATTTCGAAATTTTTTGAACAAATCCTATTTGAACTTTGAATTGAATTTGGTCTGATTTCAATTTTACAACTCAAGGTAATTGATCGAAAGTAGGTTTCATTTGCATTGAGTACAAATTAGCTAATAGAACTCGAAATTCACTGACAGATCTTTGGTTGAACATGGTTCATTTTGAATTTTGAATTGTCTTTGATAATGCTTCAGTTTTTGCAGAACTTTTTCGTTTTTATTTTGTTGAATGTCAAGCAAATACAGATGTGTTTTGTAGGAACGACAACATTGGATGCGAGTCCGGCGGAAGTAGTGAGTCGTCTCTACCCGAATCTCCGAAAAGAAATGGCTAGAAAGATTCCAAGTGAGGCTTGCGAGAAATTGCGGCGATCCCTAAAAAGCCGTCCGATCCGCGTCACCCGTCACGAAATCGTACTTTTTAACAAAGAACCTGCTGTCACTGAGCCAGCCACTCCGAGCTCCAGTACTTTGAAACCGTACAAACTCAGTTTTGATTCTTCGCCGAAAAAGCCTGAACCACTTCCGGCTAAACAGGAATCTAAAGAGCCACCGAAAAAAGAGGCTCCACTTCCGGTTATTCTGACCTCGCCTGCTGTTTCGACAACGCCAGCTCCAGTGGTCTCGAAAGCTTCACCAGCTGGGTTTGACTTTGCCGGTGGATCGAAGACTTTTGGTGGATTCTCAGTGGCGCCACCTGGTTCTTCGGTTTCGGTACCAAAAACGGAAAGCCAGAATTCTTTCACGATGAAAGCTCCCGCTTCAAGTTCAAATAGTCCCTCGTTGTTTGGATCGTCTGGTTTCGGGCTGTCAGCGCCAAAGACTCCAGTGTCTCCGGTCAGCCCGACTTCCGGTTCGCCCAAAAACCTTGCAGGATTGCTAGCAGGTATGTCATCATTTCACGGCTTTCAGACGTAGAATTCGTTATAGCAGATCATACTGCTTTGTTTCAGGAACACCGGCGATTATCACAACTGCAACTGTTGCGCCCCCTGTGGCAACCACAACCGAGGCGCCCTCTGTGCCAAAAACAACCGCTTCCTGGAGCGGTTTTGGTGGAAGTTTGTTCGGTGGAACTGCCACTTCAACCCAGTCACCAAAACAATCTGCTTCAGCTGATCAAATTCCGAAATCAACAACTTCACCGTTGTCGGGAGTGACGGAAGTGCCCATTCCGAAACCAACAACTTCTGCTCAACCAAGTCAGCCACTCTTCGGCCAGTCTCTTTTTGGGAACATTCGATCCGCTACTTCTATGTTTCCGGCTGCACCCACTCCTGGAAAGTCACTGTTCGGCGCTTTGGATTTATCCGCAGAGAAACCGGCGGAGAAATCATCGGTTAAACCAGATAGCGCTGCTGGTGTTCCAGCAGCAAGCAAATCATTATTTGGCGGATTCCCTGCAATTACAGCTGCTTCGGTTGTTCCACCGGAAACGAAGCCTTTGTTCGGATTCGGGACTGTTCCTGCTGCCTCACCGGGAAAAACTGAGGTAGCAGCAAAACCAACAGGCACAACAACGACAGTGCCATCTCTTTTCGGACCTTCAGGATTCGGCTCGATGACAACTAGTTCGACAGCGCCGGTGACCACCGCTTCCACACCACCGGTCTCGACAACCCCGTCACTTTTCGGAAGTTCTGGATTCGGCTCGATGACACCATCTTCAACAGCGCCAGTGACTACTGCTGCCACACTTCCGGTCACCACCGCGTCATCGCTCTTTGGAAGTTCGGGATTCGGTTCGGGACCGGCGAGTTCCGCTGCATCAGTCGCAACCACCCCTGCACCGTTGTTTGGCTC
>JAQIWT010001511.1:0-10530 GCA_034696485.1 Isohypsibius dastychi | reverse complement strand
AATCCAAAACAACCGACGAACTCCAGTCCAATCTTTCTACATTGTCAATTCCATGATAGCTGGAAAAATACAAAAAACATGTCAGAAAATATGTATTAATTCGCAATCCAAATTTACTACAACAAACGACAGAAAAACAGCATTTCACGTCATTCAACCCAAAAGTAACAATAAAATAAATGTCTTTACCAAAAATAACAAAATCGAAAACAACAGCAGAAAAACTGGCACAATTACGGAAGGTCGATCTCCCGGCTTTCACTCCAGATACTCGAATTTCTGAACGATCATGAGAGAGTTTCAAATATCTGTCAGACTTCCAAAAATTCGAAACAAAAAGATTGAGAGACTACCTAAAACCAGCGCTCTGCACGGCCCTATTCACTATTTCGAAAAATTCGAAGGAAAGCTCTAAAGCCAGATAGCTGCCCAATTTTGGAGCAAAAAACTCCTTTTCAAACAAGCAAATTTCTTACCATTGACTATATCGCAGTCATTGCTACGGAGGGCTTTCACAGCTCGGGATCTCTTGACACCGGCCTGTTGCATGACCAAATTGATGTCATTGGGATCAATTCCGCTTTCATCAACTTCGCCTTCTTCCTCTTCCTCCTCAATCTTGGTTGAAGACAAGTCTTTGGAGCCATCGCCTCTTTCGCCGAGCGACATTCCACCCATTCCGGAATCCAAAGTTTTCCGGTCATCACCTCCAGAAAATTCGGTGTTTCGCAATTTCTCCAAAGACTGCAACTGAGCTTGATGGCTTAGATCTTCGATTTTGGCCTCGCCGAAAATGATATAGTGATCCGAACCGGGATGACGATAAACCTGTTCAACAAAACGTCTCAGTTATTCGAAAAAGCAAAGCGCAAGCGCTGTGTTAAAATTCAACATTTTTTACCCATTTACATCCGTAAAAACGTGATATTAATGAGATTCAAGCTCAAAATCGACCAGCAATAAACGGAGACTTACATCAGGAGACTGAATGACGAAGAGTATGTTCTTCGACTTCCGGATAGTTACTCTCGTGATTCCAGGCACTGGTTTCAATCCCAACTGAAACAGAAAAGTCAGAATTACTCACTCAGGTCAAATAACCCCACCTTCAGTGAAGGACTGAATAGAAATTCGCGAAAAACAAAACTAGGCGGTATCATATTTCCCTGTACTAGAACATGGCTGACTGGCCAAATTCCTGTAGGGAAGGAGCCCATCGAACCATTGCAATTCCAGACAGGTCGCCAATTGTCATAGGATCAGATTTAGCCAGATATTCAAAGAATTCAAAAAACAAGGAGCGAAACTAAACAAATACCTTGAGAAGTGTTTTGCGAGCCTTCTTTTCTCCTCGACTCTGTTTAATAGTAACACCGCTGGCTCCGCTCAGGTCGACATTGACTCCATCCCCACCAGCAGGAAATCCAGCTCCTGCACCTTTGGCGACATTGCTGGCGTCATTTTCTTCCAAAGGAGGCACTTCATCATCGGACTCGGAGCTCTCTTCATCAGCATTTCCTCCAGATTCCTCATTATCCTTGTTCCCTCCGAGATGCTTTCGGACTTCGTCCTGCACTTTCGTCGTCTGTCCTTCAGCGCTAACGATAACCATTTTTAATAATCGAAACGAATATTAACCTGGAAGTTCACGAAACGACCCGGAAAAGGCGAAGAAAGAGCAAAACGGAAAACGATGCAAACTTGTGAGATTTGGATTTCATAATCTTGTTTCGTAGACCCCTACCCGGGTGGTCTGTTCCAGGGGGTACAACATCGACTACTTGGTTCCAGTTTGATTTCAACTGTTTTATTCGAACTTATGCAAAAAATTGTTTAGAGAAAAGGCACAAAGTTTTCGATCCAGACTGAAATATCAATCATAACAACTTTCGAAACTAAACATGCAACCAGAGGTTTGATGGCAGACGTTCTACCACCAGCAAAGAGAGGAAACCGCTAAACAAATACATGTAGAATTGGAAATTATAAACAACAATGCGACCAGATCTACGGGCCGTCTGGAAAAGTTAAAAAACATTGGAGCTTCATCAAGAGAAAAAAACATCGAAAACAAATCAAGTCTGATCAGATCCATTCAGATTCCCGGAAATAGATCAGGCGAGGCGGAACATTGAATTGTAGAATAGCCCAGTCGGTCATTAATAAAAAAACACATTAGTCCAGGGTTCCGGACTCCGCAGAGGCAAATATTTGGTAAAAATAAGTTGGTCCTCAGTGGTCCATTTTGATCACGGCTTTGGAGAAGGAAACACGCAGATGGGTGTTCTCGTTCAGCTGATAATTGTGCATTTTCTGAAACGAACAAAAAGATGAATGAATATACGAATAACAGGAGAATAACAATACAGGTATGTACCGTAAACCAATATCGGGAAAAAATTATAACACAAAAAGTAACTTTTGATTTTGAACTTGATGGGTATCAAATTTCGTCCGTCTCGTTTTCTTTATCTCAAAATTAGAGGAGTTCGAAGGTAAAAAGCAAACTTTCTTGAAAAAACATACAACTCGTATTTATGAAATATTTTGAGAAATTATTCATATAATAACAAGATTTAGCGTCAAAGGTAATAACCAACTCACAATGAGAGCTTCCGTCGCTTCCTCGACGGTATTCATTTCCATGAGCGCCATTTTGTGGTCATTTCTGAAACACAGATTTTCAAATAGTGCTTTTATCCACGAACGCAACAACACGAACGGGAAAAACCGCAAGGCTTTCACTTCGAAACCATTTTCGGTGAAGAAACGCTTCAGATCAGCTTCGGTAATACTGGGCCTGAAAAAACATCAAAAATGTAAATACATAAATATTCAGATTCCGAAACAGTATCAAAACTGGTCACTTTCAAAAACAAAGAAGAAAATATCTGCAGTTACCAAATTACAAATTCAAAACAAAGTTTCTTAATCGTCAGAAAAAATGTGAAACCACGAAGTTACTTACGGAATGTTGGACAGATGTAGAGTGGTAGAAGGAGGATAGATATTCTGATAATTCTTTGAGCCAGGCTTCTTGAAACGATGAAGAGGTGAGCTGGAGAAATCACGGGTCAGGCCAGAGTCCGGCTGGCCATCTTTCGGCATCTGCACTTCTTGATGCTTTGACATGGTCACTTTCAACTGCTTTCCAAACACTTTCTGACGATCCAGATGCATAATCGCTGCAAGGCAAAACGTTTCAAATCAGCCGTAAAAAAATACTGTATAACCGCAGATTATTTTATCTCAATCCAAAAAAAACTCACTATTTTACACATTTTTCCATTTCAGTTTTTAGAGCTTTCGAGGCTTACCTTGAGCAGCTTGACGTGGCTCGGCAAACTGGACCATGGCAGTATCTTTCTTGTTGTACAAAACTTTTACACGAATTACATCCCCGTAAACGCCTAGAAAAAACCAGTTCACAAACAAGAAATAAAAACTCGAAAAATATTTACAAATAAAATGAAATTAAGGATATAGTAGCATGTTGAAAAAGCGGAAGCGAAATTATAAATCAAAGGAAAAAAACAGGACGTACCAAAGAGGACAAAAATGTTCTCAGGCGTCATCAGCTGCAAATGCGGAGAAAAAACAACAGATGAGGTTAAATACGGAATTGAGGAGGGAAGCGGTAGGTAGGCAGAACAGGCTGGAAACAACAGATTCCACTTCCGGCAGAATCACCGAATCAAAGCGCATTAAATAGGGGACAAAAGCATACAAGACGAGAATCTGCATTTCAATTTTACAAAAATACGTCACGCAAAACCGACTGTTTTTTCCAGCATGTTCCATGAGTGTTACTTACGTCCTCGTTCATATTGCTAACCAGAACGGTAACACCACCATTTCCGCCAACCATTCGGTTCATGTTCATTCCGTTTGCAAGACCTGAAGAGGGGAAAAACTTGCATTAATTAAACCTATTAAAAATGTTCAATATCTTGATAAAATCTGGACAACTGACACTTCAAAAACCGACCGAACCAAAAGTCCTCCCTCAAAATGAGATATACTGTAACTATTGAATGTTCGGTCTAATACACCATTTAGCAAATAAACATGATAATACCTTCATAACAGAAAATTCATATTTCTCCCAAAACGAACAGATATTAATGGTGTTGAATTGATCATAAGCGAAAGATGAAAAAAATGTCTTGAACTCGTAGGTCTTTTCGGCCAATGCCGAACTCACCTTGTAAAAGAGATGCGTTATAATTATTGGACGCCATTGAATGCATCAACGAAGGAGCCAATCCGGCCATAGCCTGAGCGGCCACTGGAGACATCCCTGCCATCGCGGCTGTAAAATATAACACACAGCTCAATCAACAATCCCAATAAAACAGTAATGTACTGTACACTACCATAAGTGTAACAACTAGCAGATATAGAACACGGAAAATTTTTATCAAACATTTTGAGATCAAATTCCGGTTGCTGTGAAAACCCGGTTCTCCTAATTTTTCCTTTAAAATTGAGTACCAGTTCAAAAAACTCTGTTTACCCTGGAACTGTTGAAGTGGGTCAGGAAGTAGCATGCCGTTGCCGTTATTATCGCCAGATGGCAAATGTGGGTTGGTGTAGTCGCGCGTCTTCTCATTATTATAAACGACACGCAGATTATCCAAACGAGAATATTCAATTCGCAACGTGCAACATCCAGTATAAACATTCTGTCCATCCAAATTCTGCAAGAATCAAAATTAAAACCACGTTATTTAAATCCAGAAATACAAAAACAAACAGCTGCCTTCCAACTCACTTGTCTGGCCATCGACGCCGCTTGGCGGTCGGAAAACTGGATCAGCGCTTGAAACTGATCTACAACGAAAAAATGAGCAACTTATAAGTTACCATATCTGATTTCGATTCTGACTCACTGTTTTTGGTGAAAGTGATTATCTTCTCGACTTTTCCGTACCGAGCAAAGATCTGAAACGACAAACGAAAATAGTAATAAACACTCGAGACCCCCAGATGGAAAATAAGTCAACCGGAAGTATTTCCGGAACTTACTCCACTGAGAACATCAAGAGAGACAGGATAAAGAGGATTTTCAACGACAACACGAAGAATAGTATTTGGTCCACCCATCGAGCCTCCATTTGAGAAATTCGCGCCAATCGGTGATCCGAGAACACTTCCGGACATCATGACCGGCAAAGAGGCTTTGATAGCGGACTGAGCACGAATACTCTGCAAAATTAAGAATAAGCAAATTTACATTCAATTGATCCAAGAAAAGCTTTTGGCAAGCCATGACTCGGAACTGAGCATTATTAATGAAAATACCGCCAAAATCAACTTATTTTCAGATTTTTTTCGATCGCCTGAACCGGATTGCTTACGCTGTTGGAATTTGACTGGTCGGTCCGAAGTTCCTTGTGCGTGGAATATTGGACATAACACTGCTTGTTTTTCATGAGGCAAGGGTGGGTAGCGTAGAAACTGACCATCTGCATCGCGGAGGAATCATCAGCGAACTCCAAAAATGCCTGCAACAAAAATACGAGAATGAAATAACCTGGTTTGAATGACTTTCCGTTTTCAAAAATCAAGATTCTGAACCAAACAACTCGTACAGACTTTTTCCAGAAATTATCTGTACAGTACTACTTTATTTTCCACATCAAAAAATAATTTCAGACGAAATGCATTAAAATTACCACTTCACCACGAATATTACCTGATTTTTGCCTTTCAGAATAAGGAGATTGTGGATCTTGCCGAAAATGAGGCCAAAAGCAATCAGTTCATTTTCGTTCAAGTCCGCCGGTGTGCCACGCAAATGGACAACCCGAGAATATGGTCCCTGATTGTTGGATGAGGAAGAAGAAGAGGTATAAGATGTGCCATTGGTCGACCCGGAAAAATTGTTCGCATACTGTCCATTGCCATTCAAGGGCGCATAGACAGATGGAGAGGAGGAGATTGCAGAGACAGAATGTCCGTTTGAGGAATGCAGCCCGTTTACAGGCTCGGCATTTCCGGAATTGTTGCCGTTCGTTCCACGCATATTCAACATGGAATCATCCAATTTCGCCTGGAAAAAACCAAAAATTAATGGAAATGATTATGGTTAGAAAATAGCAAAAGCGAGAACCGATAAAAGAATTTAACCGATGGTCGATAGAAGAATTTGTTGCTACACGGAAAAACTTCTCTCACCTAAAAACTTCAACATTTGCACAGAAAATAACAGTAAATAGACCAGATGTATTTTCACAAAACAAAATTTTCAAGCATTAACTTATTAGCCTCTAAATAAATGATCAGCATAACATCTTCAAGCTGATGGGAATATTCCAAATCGCCATCCCATCCATGTGAGTTGATATACATCAATCGATTCAGAATTTCCGCCACTTTTCATAAGATTTCAACAGTATACGTACTAAGCTATCTTAATGTTGTTGAAACCGTTCTGGAAAATATCAACTGTGCAGTTCCAAATTTTTTCACCATTCAGTTTCAAGGTGAGCTGCGAAATGACTGTTGGCGTGATGCAAATCAGCGCATGCAGTGTGCGATTCGCCATTTGCGCAACAGCAGCCATATCACAATCAGGTCAATGCGCGTCAATTTTCAGGGGGCTTTTAAAAATGGAAATCTCTTGGCGAACAAACCCACCTTTTTCAATTCATTTTCGGAATTGGCCATGCTGCCGTTAGTGCTGCTGGCGATGGAATTCGGCGAGCCGGTGAGATCCTTCAGAACATTCATCCTTTCACATTCGGTCTCCTCCAGAGTTCTCTGCAACAAAAACTCCAGTTTCAAAAATTCGGCTCATTAAAATAAGCATATTACTCTCTGACCGAAAATTCTGGATTTTTTTCTATGATAAGAAAAGATTTTGAGGTGATTGTTGAGAGGGAGAGGAGAGAGACGAGGAAGGAAAAAGAGAAGGTGAGTCGAATGGTGCGATGAGAGATGAAATGAGAAAGCTGAGTCAACTAAACTGGAGCTGCCAGCCGGTTTGTGTTTCTGCGCAAATTTCCGCGATCAAGAGAGAGAAATGAAAATGATGGGCAGTTTTATTCAAACAGCGCCACAGTCCAAGTTCAAGTTGGTTGGCTGGCCATGATTTCCTTGCGATAGCCCAACGATGGAGGGGTGGACCAAGCAAAAGCGTTAATTTGAAATATCAGCCGGGTGGAATGGAATGGAATTGGAAAGAGAGAAGAAAGAAAGAGAAGCAACAAGTTCAAACAATTTAATCATTTCAGAGAAACTCGAGTTTATTTCCTCAAATCTGCCCCCCGTTTCTGCCTGCCTGTTCGTTCCGTTATAACAAAGCAGTGTCATAAAATGTCCAGCCCTGTTGGCAAATAAAACAATCGGAATCAGACTGGAAATAAATTAGTGTCTGAGATATATTCTATCGGTTAATTGGATCCGTCTTCGATCGAAGTAAGATAAAGCGGATCAAAACCAGCTCTTGTGTGGTTTTCAAAATCATGATTCATAATTAACAAACAGAACTTCACTGGCGAAATTACCAAGGTCGAAAAAGGGAAGCAAATATAAATCCGGTGATAACTAAATTATCATAATGATAATATTAAATTATAATTCAGGAATATGATTTAGAAGCTTCAAAGTTCGAACCTGAACCTTTCGAAGACAACAAAAACAGAACAGAATTAAATCTACCGCAGTAATTTTTTCCATGTAAAATACCACATCAATTTCAGTTTCTGCATCCACCAATTTTCGGAGCTATATTTTTACTGTGCAAACATTTGACTTCAAACGAACACAAGTCAAAGTTTCTGGGTTAAGAACTACGTGAATCGCACTCGGAAGCTCTGCACCGGAACCCACAGTCAGAACATTTCCGAATCAGACCTAAACTGTAGCTACGGTAAGACGAATTAACAAGCCTGTAACCAAAAAAATCACGAAATTCCAAAAACCTTCTTCTTGACTTCTGTTGCGAACTGCGACTACGGTACATACTAACTGCGAAGTTACCGAACAAAAACTTCACGAAATACATTCATCATGTATTCAAAATCAGTTTCTAAAAAAAATTTCGAGAACTTGATCCTCGAGATCGAACGCTGCAGTTTCCCCAAAAAAGCAGTTCTTCAGCGAACAAAATAGGCACGTTACCTTAGACATCACAGCATGCACAGGTTATTTGCCGAACCCAGAAAGAAGAACACATCCACAGTGGAACACGACGAACGAATCAACGGACACGGAGAAAGAAATCAGGAAGAAAAAGGAAAAACTCAGGAAGTCCAACGGAGAATATTCGGAATTGCAAACGAACCAAAGATTGGGCAGATCCGCTCGGCTAGCATATGTTGTCAGAGGTCAGTAGTGGAATGATCAATTCTGAGAGTGTCAATTCCTCGAAGATAGTAGTCCTGGAGATCTTCCCACGAAAAGATGTCTTTTTGCTTGTGATGAAATTCGAAACAGTTCTCAAGAAAATGAAGTTTACGTAGCCGCTACCAACGCTACACATTGGCGATGCTTACTATATTACTTTGATTGGTATCCACCGTACCCCTTGAATTCCCCTTGATTCAATCGCTCAGCTGATCGAACGGGAATCCAGGCACTTGATCAGCCTTTGAGTTCGTGTTTCGTCAGATTTGAAAATCGACATCAACACATTTATCCAAACTGGGCGATCAATCCATCATCCTTATTCTCCTCCCTATATTTTCCGGTAATAATGGCGGAATACGATGAAAACGTTGCGGTTCACAACAAAGATTTGGTTGAAGTACCGGAACTCGAAACGCTTCTGAATCATGACGGATATCTTCGACTTCACGAAACAGAAATTCGACGAAGGTAGGTTTGAATAACATTTCCAACATCAAAGATTTGTAGAAAATCTGATTCTGTATGAAAGAATGCTTGTAATTCATCCAGACGATCGAAGAATCATCGAAAGCGTGTTTTGAAAATGTTCTTCGTCAGATTTGATATTTTTGTTGGGTTCCAGGTATGGCTGCTTTGCTGGCATCCTCCGCGATATCGATCAATACGAAGGAGGAATGGAAAAGTTTACTCGAGCATACGAGTCGTATGGAATGGTCGCCCGGAGCGACGGAAGTGTGCTTTGTCGAGAATGGGCTCCTGGAGCAGAGGGAATGTTTTTGACCGGGGATTTCAACCAGTGGAACCGATTGTCTCATCCGTTTGAGAAGAAAACGTTTGGGAAGTGGGAGCTGACGATTCCCCCAAATGGCGATGGAAGCGTCCCTGTTCCGCATGGCTCAATCGTCAAAGTAAGCTCACATCATTTCTGAAAATTGTTTTTTTGGAGCAGATATTTTCTGAATTTTAAAGAATCTGATATTGTTTGAAATCTTTGTTTCGGAAAGTGTGCGGTTGTATTAGATGGTTGTAGGTCGGCGTGCGGTAACGTGTTTGTTTCTGAACTGCTGGTTGGGATTAGGACTTCCGGTTCACGACTGTTTGTCTTGCATTTCAGTTGTTGATCAAAACGAAAAGCGGCTCGTTCGTCGAACGTATTAGTCCATGGATTCATTATGCCGTCCCTCCGCCGAGTGAAACTAACAAAACATACGATGGCATTTTCTGGAATCCGAAAGAAGTAAATATTTTCACTGTTATTGAGTTGGTTAGCTTAGTTGACTGTTATAGGGCTTTTTCTTTCCAGAAATATACTTTCAAATATCCACGAACTAAACGAGCGATCAGCTTGCGGATTTACGAAGCTCATATCGGCATTTCTTCTTGGGAAGGAAAAGTGGCCAGCTACACTCACTTCGCCGACTTCGTTCTTCCCCGGATTAAGAAGCAAGGTGAGAAATGTACGGCGATAATAAAAGCTGCATGATATCCAAAATTTCTGGATTCTCTTGACATATCTTACGTTGGACCAAGAGATTTAGCGAGGAGTTCGCTGAACTGAGCTGACCCGCTACACAGAAACCGCCAGGAGATCGCGAAAGTATTTGGTTGAACAAATAATTTTTTTGAACGTCTTGCCTAGTGAAAGTTCTTGCTCTGAGTATGTTGAAAAAATGATCATGAAACACCGTTTCTGGCCTCACCAAATCAGAAAATAATGCTGGAAACTGTTGTCGGAGAATTCAGCGGTCGAAATTAATTATTCTTCTAAGAACTGTATGGAATACAGTACTTAGCACTGGTGCAGACTACTCATTGAAGATTACGGAATACGAATACCATGTAAACGACAGACGACTTTTCAAGTGGAATACCAAAATTTTAGCGAAAGCACACAGTGTTGTTTAGGTTTTTGAAAAATCTACCTTGCTGAAATGCGGATTAGTTTTTGGTGATTTTACAGATTGTTCACGAGGTCTGAGGTAGGTTTCACGAGGTAGGTTTCTGGCCTTTTTGGTGAAGGAAACCTCGAACTTCTAACATACCATGCCACTTTTCTACATTTTATTGACTTGTTCTAGGATACAATGCCGTCCAGCTGATGGCGATCATGGAGCACGCTTACTATGGAAGCTTCGGTTATCAAGTGACAAGTTTCTACGCTGTTTCAAGCCGATA
>JAQIWT010001510.1:0-10530 GCA_034696485.1 Isohypsibius dastychi | reverse complement strand
CATTCGCCTTTCAAAGCGCAGCGCAGGCTATGCGGACCGGAACGCTGTAATCTGCCCGCCGGTCATCCATCCGTGCACATTCTAGGGGAATGCGAATGCGATCAGACTTTTTTTTCGTCTTGTTGAACTGTTCGCCTGCCACAGCTATTCCAGACTTTTATAAGGCGTAACGTGATTCCTCTCCATGTACAACAGTCTGAACGCGCCACTCGCATCCACAATCGATTATGTGATCTCCTCGGCAAGTTGTTACAATATTTTTTTTCCCAATACAATATATATTGCGGATTCTGGAAAGGGTACAAAATTTTTTACGAGGATCGATAAATCATCCATCGCTTGCTGGAAATATTCAGTTGTCTGCAACCTGAGCTTGTTTGTCCTGCTAAACCCCCTGGACGGTCAACCCCTTCGGGGGTGCGCTTGCGAATTATGTCCCTGCTCCTATGGCAGTACCTCCTACTGATCCCTGTGGTCAGTAATTCTGCTAATTAGCCTGACATCTCCATTCTGCTCGAGTCAATTTCAGAATTTTGTTGTTCGACAAACTAATTTATTACGTTTTCGTACGAGTAGGAGGTACTGACCACATGGATCAGTAGTAGGTACTGCCGTAGAAGCAGGGACATAATGACCGAGGGACAGGGAAGTAATGCCGTAGGAGAGGGTGATTCTGTCGAGGGACTTACTGTGATTCTGTCGAGGTGATTCTGTCGAGGGACCAGGTACTTACCTACCAATCAATAAGTGTTTCTGTGGAAGTTTCAGCAAAGTGCTGTTTTCTTGGTTTTGATTTTTTCTCGCCAGATGTGACATCAATCGATAGATCTTAAAAAGATCTTTCGAATGATATATAGTTTCTGTCAGTCAGCTTACAAAAAGTGGGGTGGCCGGAATTTTATATAAATCCCAGCAATGGCCGGAATTGTTGTCTCTACTGGTAGCCCTTGATTAGGTATCTCTTGATTAGGTTTCATTTCAGTACTGGCAGCGGTATGAAAACGTCGTATAAAACGTATATCGTATAAAAACCTACACCAGATTGATTTTTTTATCACACTGACTGAGACATATATTCAGAGCATACCAGAAAAATATTACCGAAATGATCAGACAGTTCTTCTGGCAGTCACATTTTGGTGACCAAAACAAGATTAAATTGACTAAAAGCTTTTCTTGCAGTCCGTGCAGAAGTATATCTGGCAGGACACTAGGCGGAACAACACTGGCTATATCTGGGGGGAGAACAAGCACTGGGTGGATAGGTATGTTGGTCAGAGCTGACGATTGCTCGGGAAGCTTTTCGTGGTCGTTCGGTTGGAGGTAAACCTTTGGAACTACGGCAATACACAACTGGCTGAGCTTTGAGATGGTGATAAATTGTTTTTTCCCGGTGTGGAAGGATTCGAGGTTTGCCAGAAAAGACCGTGGACATGACGTGTCGCTTCGTCTGACCATTTCGGCGAGGAGTCCGGCAAATGTTCGAGTACTGTATAACAGTTCCCTAACTGGAAGATGCTTGGTTATCGAGGTCAGAATTGGTATTCCTCTCTTGTAACAACAGTGAGCGATCGTGAATACAAAACTTAAGCCTTTTCGGCTTAGAGCAATGTTGATAACTTTAGATGGTGGAGCCAGGTGACCTTTTGCAAAATACAAGTCAATCAAATCGTAGTCTGGAGCATCGTTCTCCATCCAATGCTCTCCATTAAGAAACGCACTGAAACAATTTGTTTGACCAAAAAAAACGCAGGAGCAAGTGATCCGAGGGATATTTCATAGTTCACCTGAGACCAAGCTGGCGTGGGGTAACTACTATTCCTCCGAATTGCGTATTATGCAAATATGACCATCCGGAAACCGGCTTCTGCCAGAGATGTTTTTTTGACTCCATCATAAGTACATTAATGGCCATGTCAGGACACGACCCCCATCGCTGCCAATATGGTCGATTTGACGTGTAAAATAAAAGTTCGGCGATCCAGTCAATAAGCGCCTCGTCTTCAATTGGTACACCACGATCAATTAGGACTTTTACTGCATCTGTGTTCACAAGCCGGACAGGGAGAAAATCTGCAGTGAACATTGCATGGACAAGAAAACTCCAAAATTCCGTATCAGGATAGTTCCAGTGACTTCCAGCAATTGCGTCAAGAAGCAGCTCAAAATCGGTCAATGGATATGTATCGCAGAGTGAATCTCGGTCTAACATCCAACGGAGAATCCAGCGCGGGTCGTGTTCCTTCCATTTATAGTTCGAGCACTGGTCATGTCTACATCCGTTGCTTATCAGTGTCTGGAGCACTCGTAAATGGAGATCTTGAGTTGGTTTGTAACAGCGTTTCATGGCCTCGTATCGCTTAGTTATGGAGATGATGGCCTGATTGTTTCTAAAGTCTATGTATCCGGAGATCGGCGATGTGTGAAGAAGGCCCACGTCGAGAAACATCTCGACGCAAGAGAATGGGTCAGTGTAATGAATAGCCGCCATTCGGAGAAGTATCGTTCGCTCGCTGGCAGTCAGGCTACCCAAGCCGACTGCTTGGAATTTGAGTTGCACAGTTGATGGCAGTGTCTCCAAGTGCTGAAGAATCCGATTCAAAATACCATATTGTACTTCGAAATGTGAAAACATCTGAAAAGCAAATGCTCATCTTTATTTCGTCATCAGGGCGATCGCAAAAATGCGAATAGGTAACCTGTTTGATGACAAAAGCGTCTCCAAATGGTGTTCCGGGATTGTAGGGCAGCATATAAACTGATCTGAATTTCTCCACATTGTACGGTACTGGAGGTGAATTCTGGCTACTGGGACGTTCTGATTTCGAAGATTCTGTTTTAGTGATGCCATCAGTGCTCAAGCGGAGCGGATCGCTTCTCAAATCGCCGAATACTGCATTGCTGAACAAGTTGGCTCGATTAGATTCCATCTAGAAAGCTTAATAAAGGTTAATAGAAATAACAGTTGATTGAAGATGTGAGCGGTTGATCTACAAAGCTGAGTTTCGAAATGTTATTTTGAAAATCAGAAATTGTGTGTCGAAGACTAGAGGAAGTGAATCGAATAGGGTGAGCCGTCTCTATGCGTATGACTTAATCGATACTTCATAGTAAAACTACGCTTGATTCACAGGCGGAGCATGGCATGTTCGATAGGCCAGGAGCACTGAAGGAGGCCAAGAGCTGATCTCCTTCAATGCTCGTCGATGGGCAAGAGCATTGGATATCTAATGCTCTTGGGACTGGCCAGTGTCTGCCTCGCAGAGATGAACGCTAACTGAATTGGCCTGAATTTGAACTGAATTTAAACTGAACCTTTTGCAAATCATGAGGACACTCACTAGTAAAACGACCGTCAAATATGACGAGAGTTTCAGAGTGACCAAAAATAATCATATTTGGCCGGTGGAGGAATCTGATTGAACTAATAAACTATTCAAGACCCGGTAAACCATTCTTACTCTGAAGATTAATGAACGAATTTTCATCGAATCGTGAGCTATCACGTTGAGGCAGAGTCAAAACAGGGTTCTGATTCGTAGACGACCATTATACCGAAATCCTTCAGCTTCATTTGGTGCTATTAAATTCCCATCTCCTGCAAACTGTGCACCCAGTTCAACGAGCCGACATTCCAACCACCAACAACATCCAGCAGCATCAAGAAGCTATCAAAAACTCTGCATCCATCTCAGTAACAATCTCCGCAGCGCTTTTCTCAAAGTTATCTCCGTTCCACATTCCAGTGACTAACCTCATCATCGGAAAAATAACGGAAATTCCTTTTTTGAAGCACGGGTAAAGCAGAGTGAAAATCAGCGGATAGCAGTCCTGCCCCGTTATTTTAACGGATGTCCCGTTAATCCCATTAATCCCGTTATTCCCGTTCAGACAAATGGCTTTTCTGAACTGAAGTTTGCCAGAGCGGACAACATATTCTCGAGAGAATTCTTATGCTGAAGTGAATTTGACTTGTATGTTGACCAGGAACAATGTAGACTTGTCATTTTATTAGAATTCAATTTAACGGAATAGCGGGACGGTTAACGGGTTCGATGAGGTTAACGGAACGGGCAACGGAACGGGACTTGTTAAATTTTAACGGAACGGGAGCGGTTGACCGGATATGAAAAACGGGGCAGGTCTGGCGGAACGTCGTCGTGAGTAAATTCGGATAGATTTCTGGGTGGGTGGCACGGGTGACCTTTTGCAAGCAGGAATTTTAAGACACTTCTTATGTGACCGCTGGCAGGTGTTGTTCGTGTCATAATTTCAATGCACAAGGTAACCTAAACTATCCACTCGGTTGTCGATGATGAGATTCAGCTGACCTCTTTACCCGTTGACAATTACCCAGCATGATTAGGTAGAATAATGATCTATCCCGGATAGCCGCTCGCAAACACGAATGTTTCAACTTCTGCAACAGCCTGAGTGCCGGCACTATTTCTACCGGATAGCCCCAATGAAACACTGCGCAAAATGATGTGGATTGAGTGCACCAAGAGTGCCTTCTTAGATGGAAAGTCGATGTCCAATACAGGTCTCCCCGATTGTTAGGCCGGCTTTAGAGTTGGTGCAATTCAATCCGACTCAACGATTGAATCAGTTCACTCGATCTCAACTCTCTCAATCCCATCGCATACCAGCATATGTGGGTACCGAAAAGCATAAAATTTTGCCTCCTTCTAGAAAAGCTATTAATCAAGAAGATCGGTTCATAATTACTATGAGGTGGTAACCACTGAAATGGCATTCAATGCTATTTTTCATTGAATTGCACCAACTCTAAAGCCGGCCTTAGTTGGCTGCACATCTGGGAAAAATACGTGGTGTGGATCATCTAGACAAGCTGCGAGAGGAATTTGAATAACCACTGAAAATCTGTTAGGTTCCACATTAATTGTTTTATTCACGCCATCTCCTGACAAAGTTTTTAAGACTTCAACATGAATTTATGGAGGCCGGTGGTATGAGCATTGAATCCTGGGTATACTTTGTTACAGGTGCTGCTAAGATGAGATGTTCATTTAGTTTAATGCCCGTAGGTTGGCATACTATTGAGGCCAATCTTCCTGAACTCCGGCGAATTCTCATCTGAGTTTTTCGTGGATGTGAATGAAAGAGACTTTCGTCACTGTTTTTCTGTCTTGCAATTTTTCCAACCTGAAGATCATGCGCATGTTGCGCAAGGTCATCAACAAAAGAAGTGTTCAGATATCACATTGAAACGGGGTTTCTTTGCATGTGGTCTCTTGTGTTTCTTTGCTTTCTTGGTTCTTACTTGCGTGGATAAACCACTTCCTTCCATAGCCATTGACTCGATCGAAATACAGTAAAACTCCGTTAGAGGAACAGGCTTTGACAATTCCTCTAGCGAGTAAAACCACAACAATATTCTTCTAGCGGAGGTATGTGACGTTACCACAACCCTGGAGTGAACCCCCAAACTTCACCCCACTTTTGATTTCAGCTGGATTAGTCTGTCATTTTTAAAGTCAGCAAAATAGCCCGCCATATAAAATCTAGTTCTACAAATTTACAACCACAAAGAAATCAGTTTCTGGTAAACGGGTCAAGCGGACCAGGGGCCCACTATTCTTCTAGCGAAAATCCCCTAGTCTAGCACAAGCCAGACCCTCCACTAAAATGGGCCCATACGTCAGCTTGACGACACGATCTCCGGTTATTCCTCTATCGAGTTATAGATAGAGGATCCTCTATCGGATTTCTACTGTATGGCCGATTATATGAAAACAAAGATTGATTAATTCATCGTTTATTCTATATAAAAGCGAGAGAGCATGGCCAAATATTAGTTTAATTCTTGCATTAAACTGGGTTAATTGGAAGCGAGCAAGAGTTGGAGAGACGCAAGTTTGCGACGGGATGCCAATCACCAGCTGACTACACCCGCCTCGCCTACTCGCCTGGAGCAAACTTATTTCTGGACCGATCTTTCCTCAATCTTCATTCCTTTCCTTTAGTCTTACTTTGATCGCTCAATGCACTTCTTGCGCTTTAAGCAACTTTGCGGGTTTGAAAAAACTGGGAAGGCTTGCTCGTATACAAAAAAATCGCATGACGAGCTCGTTTTTTGATAATGGGCGATACTAATAGGTCGTATCATTGCCTTACTCTACTACCTTGCGTAACCTTGCGTTGGGCACTGGTCGTATCAAAGCCGATCTCGAGGAGCTTGTTGCGTTCGCACTACGCTATCGGTAACGGGTTACCCGTTACCTCGAGATGGTTTCTGGTCGTATAAGTCCACATGATGCAATAACCACAGTGCGCAGTATTCGCGAAATAGACAAGAGCGCTGCGCTACCAATTGAGTTGGAATATGGAAAACGTGAACACTGAGAATTTCAACGTTTCTTCTGGTAGACCTACTGTAGTCAGCGAACTATCGTTTATCCCAGTCTTCATGGCGACAAACTGCCCGCCAGTTTCCATAAATTTTTTCAAGTGCTATACATACCTTATCCAGTCAGAAAGAGTGCACATTGCAGACTGCCTCGGCACGGGAAAATATTTTGAAATATCGAGCTGCTGGGTGTCGCTTGAACACAGGATCTGTTGGAAGATTTCTGAGTTTCGAACTCTCGAACGGGGTAGCGATCCGAAAACTGACCGAGACGGCGTTGCGAACGGCCTATGTTTCAACATGAGATTCAGCAATGAGGTTGTTAATTTTTCATCAATAATGACACATCCATCCCCGGATCAATTCAATGGAAGATTCTAAGTGAGATATCCAGAGAAAATTCCAACAAAACGATTAGAAAGTTCTTTTAAAAGTCAATTTTGATAACCCGAAAAAAATGAACCAAAGATTGAAATTGACTAAAAGCTTCTTTCTGCAGTCCTTGCAGAAGTATATCTCGCTGGATGCCTGGCGGAATGACACCACCCACCTCAGGGCAAAGAACAAGCACTGGGTGGATAGGTATTTTCGTCAGAGCTGACGATGCCTCGGGAAGCATTTCGTCGACGTTCGGTTGAAGGTAGACTTTTCGAAGCACAGCAATACACAACTGGCTGAGCTTTGATATGGTGACACATTCTTTTTTTCCGCTGTGCAAGGACTCAAGTGTTGACAGAAAACTCAGTGGGCAAGAGCAGTCACTTTGTCTGATCATTCTGGCGAGGAGTCCAGCAAGTGCTCGACTAATATTTGATAGTTCTCCAACTGGAAGATGGTGGTTTCCAACTTCAGAAAACTGAATTGGTATTCCCCTCTTGTAACAACAATGGGCGATTGTAAAGACGAAGCCAAAACCTTTTCGACTTAAAGCAATGTTGAGTACTTTTGATGGCGGAGCCAGGTGACCTTTTGCAAAATACAAGTCAATATATTCGTAGTCCGGAATGTCGTCTTCTTTCCAACGCTCTCCATTGAGAAACGCACTTTAAAACAATTTGCCTGACCAAACGAAACGATCTGATGGATTTTCATGGTTTACCTGAGACCAAGCTGGCGGGGGGTGGCTGTTATTCCTCCGAACTGCGTATTCTGCAGGTAAGCCCATCCAAAAACCGGTCTCTGCCAAAGATGTTGTTTTGATTCCATCATGAGTAAATCAAGGGTCATGTCAGGACACGACCCCCATTGCTGCCAATATGGTCGATCTGAATTCGTGTAGTCTGAGAGTTCAGCGATCCAATCAATCAGTGCCTCGTCATCAAT
The DNA here is from genome assembly GCA_034696485.1 of Isohypsibius dastychi. Taxonomy (NCBI): domain Eukaryota; kingdom Metazoa; phylum Tardigrada; class Eutardigrada; order Parachela; family Isohypsibiidae; genus Isohypsibius; species Isohypsibius dastychi. The sequence continues at coordinate 2,837 of JAQIWT010001510.1, read as the reverse complement.
TGGTACACCGCGATCAATTAGGATCCTTACTACATTCGTATTGACAAGGCGGAAAGGGGAAAATTCACCAGTGAACATTGCATGGATAAAGAAACTCCAAAACTCCGTGTCAGGATAGTTCCAATGGCTGCCAGCCACTGCGTCAAGAAGCAGCTCAAAATCGGTCAATGGGTAGTTATCGCAAAGTGAATCTCGGTCTAACATCCAACGGAGAATCCAACGCGGGTCATGTTCCTCCCATTTATAATTCGTACACTGGTCATGTCTACACCCATTGTTGATGAGTGTCTGGAGCACTCGTAAATGAAGCTCTTGAGAGGGTTTGTAACAGCGCTTCATGTCCACGAACTGGTTAGTTATGGGGCCGATGGCTTGACGGTTTCTCCAATGTATACATCCGCGGATCGGCGATGTGTGAAGAAGACCCCTGTCGAGGAACATATCGACGCAAGAGTATGGGTCAGTGTAATGAATAGCTGCCATTCGAAGAAGTACAGTGCGTTCGCTAGGGGCCATGTTACCCAACCCGACTGTATCGAATTCGAGATGCATCGTTGACGGCAGTTTCTCCAGGTGTTGAAGAATCCGGTTCAATATACTATATTGTGCTTCAAAATGTGAAAACATCTGCAAAAGCATGCTTATCTTTATTTAGTCGTGAGAACGATCGCAAACAGGTGCACAGCATACCCGTTTGATGACGAAAGCGTCTCCAGATGGTGTTCCGGGATTGTAGGGTAGCATATAAACTGATCTAAATTTCTCCACATTGTAAGCTATAGGAGGTGAATTTCGGCTACTGAGACGTTCTGATTTCGAAGATTCTCTCTTAGTGATGCCATCAATACGCAAGCGGAGCGGATCGTTTTTCAAATCGCCGAATATTGTCTTGGCTGAAGCAGTTGGCTCGATTAAATTCCATATACGAGGCTTAACAGGCATAACGGTTGGTTCAATAGATGTATTCATAGGGCAGTTCATGTACCAAACTTGAAGTTTTGAAATATTGCAAAATTCAGAAAGTGGTGTGATCAAGACTATAAGAGAGTGTAAAGGGGAGAACGGAGCTTTTCTTGTGCATGTGAATCAATCGATATTTCATGATGAAAATACGCTTGCCCAAGCAGATCATGAAATGTTTGAGAGGCAGCCGTTAGAGCCAAATATCTGCCTGAAGGCCAGCTCACAGCAGAAGCTATACAGACATGTCTGTATAGCTCCTGGTCAGACACCCCACTCGCTCAAAACACTGGACTTGAAATCAAGAGAACAGCAGTAAAATACCTATCAAATTGGACTTTCAGGATGGCCAAAATTATATGCTCACATACAGCTGTCTTCAAGGGTCAGTTGGAAATACAGTTGTTTAAGTTCCAGTGAATGTTTGCAATACTATTCATTCTCCGCCGGTGGAGGAATCCGATTAAACAGCGCGGGGACTCTATAGGCCATTATTTATCAGGATATTACTTCAGAATAATTAATAATATTCTTCTCTAACAAGAACAATCAAAGCAGCAGACGTCAACAGAAAACCCAAAAACAATTTCACACCCAAGAATTCAAACTTGTCAAGTTAATTCTGCGAATCAACAGTGTCAACAAACAGGGGGGGGGGCTTGCGTCCATTCACAAAAGTGTCGGTTGAATGCGCGATAAAGGTCCTGAAGTAGGACCATTGCTTTGACCGGCTCAGGGAGAACAATCCTTCTAGGCAAAATCAAAACAGGGCATACAAACCTTAATGCACAGACGACCATTGAATCCGAGAAAGTTTCCTCATTATTTGGCTCCAAGAAATTCCGGCGAACAGCAGCAATACTCATCTCCTGCAAACTGGATACTCGGCCGAAAGATCCGACAGCTCTCCCGCCAACAACGTCCAAAAGCATCATGAAGCTATCAGGCACTTCGCAACCTGCCGTCGAATCATCTCAGCAACAATTTCAGCAGCTCTTTTCTCAAAGTAGTCACCGTTCCTCATTTCAACATCCAGCACCATTTCGGGAAATACAACGGATATTCCGCGTTTAAAGCACAGATAGAGCACAGTGAAAAGGAGCGGATATTCGTCACGGATAACGTTGGACAGTATTTTGGACGGGGGACATGGGTGACTTTTTCCCAGCAAAAAATCGAAGGCGCTCTCGTATGTGACTGCTTGTAAGTATGGTCCATGGGCAATCCGAAAGCAGTAAAGGATTCTGGATTTATTTTGTGGAAGACTCTAAGTGAGATTTCAGATCGCAGATTAGAGAAGTTTCAAAAAAACGATCAGATGGTTGTTTTAAAGGTCAAATTGTATATAACGATGACCAGAGATATCCAGAACCAAAGACTGAAATTTGCTTAAATCTTCTTTTTGCAATCCTTGCAGAAGTATATCTCGCTGGATGTTTGGCGGAATAACACTAGCCACCACTGTGCGAAAAACAAGCACTGGGTGGACAGGTTTCTTCGTCAGACCCGACGATTCCTCGGGTAGCATTTCGTCGACGTTCGGTTGAAGATAAACGTCTCGAACTACAGCAATGCACAATTGACTGAGCTTTGATACGGTAATACATTCTTTTTTCCCGCTGTGCAAGGACTCAAGTGTTGCCAGGAAACTCGGTGGGCAAGATGAGTTGCTTTGCCGGATCATTTTGGCGAGGTGTCCAGCAGATACTCGACTAATATTTAACAGTTCGCCTGCTGGAAGATGTCGGTTTTCGAGGTCAGAAAACCCAATAGGAATTCCTCTTTTGTAACAACAATGGGCGATCGTAAACACAAAACCAAACCCTTTTCGGCTTAGAGCAATGTTGATTGCTTTAGATGGTGGAGCCAGGTGACCT
>JAQIWT010001509.1:0-10533 GCA_034696485.1 Isohypsibius dastychi | reverse complement strand
TATGGGTCATACTTTCTGGTGCCAGCGTTGTGGATGCTGGCTCCATCATGGATAGCACATACAATCCTTCACCGGGTGTTGGGATTGACACTTGAGCATAAAATGCTTTCTTGGTGGGCAAGGGTCTAGTCAAATTATGAGCACTGTAGAGAACTTGACGGAAGGACGAAATGATCGGGTTACACGAAGGAGGATTCTGCGGCCTGCTTTATCGCTGCGGAACATGATACGAAAATGTTTTGACATAATTATGTTGCTTATGCTCAAGACGAGGACGTTTACGTGATGTATGGCAAATTTTGATTTATAGCCACTTGCTATAAAGAAGTACAAGACTTCTTAGAAATTCACCGGTGGTTCACAATAATTAATTCCGTCGATAAATTGCAATAAAAAATGACAGACGAACTCAGTATGAGATTTTCCACTATAATAAATTAAAATCAGATACGTACTCAGTTTGTGGGTATTTAGTACTGAACTTTGTTTTGCAACGTGGAGCTAGTATTCGGCATTTTCGTTTTATCGGAAAATGGCACCTTTGGCGCTAGTGATAAAAATCTAGATCACATCTCAAAGGGAAGTTTCGAAATGCATTTCGACCGGCATGTTGGAAGCAAGTCAGAAGTAATGGCTGAGAACCGACAAGATTGAATCATGATAAGGAATACTCGAAATCTGACGTGGGGATTATTGGTTGCATATTTTGGCCTCTATAAAGCCTCACACGACGCCCATATCTCTCCAACACATCTAAATAATTTTGGTCATTACAGACATTCATTGACACTTTTACTTGTCAAAAAAGTATTGACTGAAAAGATTTCGGCGTCGGATTAACGATGATTCCAATAAAAATGAAAAAAAGATTGCATCTTAAGAAATTTATTCTTTTGGTGGGTTTTTATTCGGCCAGTAGGTTACACATCTCACGATAAATTTGACAAGTTTCCTTTTCACGAAATTTTCTGTCCATCAGATTTATCGCTTAAGAACACATTTGGCATATCCTTTTCTTTTTTGATCAATTTTTCAAAATCATCCAAGCAGATCTTTTTAAGTGGTTGATTGCATGTCAGAGCTTGTCCATCATTGACGAAAAAGCGTAAATAAACCCCATTTAAGATCATGTGTTTTCGGTGACTTGTGAACAACAAGCAGAACAACAAATGCAAAATAAAACCACCTCGAACTACCATTTATCTCTCCCCACAAAAAAGCCTCTCAAATTACGGATCTAATCCTCGCATATATTTTGGTAAAGTAAAATATATTGACGAAAGAATGAATTTTTTTGCTGCATTCTATAGCAGAATATGCTTTTCGCGATCAAGTGCATTCAGAACTCTCCTCCTTCTTGGTTTCGTTCAGCAATCTGACAAACCGAATCAATTCAAACTAGTCTTTCTCTAAAGTTCACATTACGTAATTGTGTTTGCCTATTAGACACTGGCCATTACAGTTTCAGTCACGAGTGGTGAAAAAATCGACAAACGCCAACAATATAATGTCAACAAGAAAAACGATTTCCGACCTTCAGATAATGAGATGCCATTTTGACCGGGCATGCACTCATGGTATCAGCGATTCAGAAATATTTTAAAGATACAAGTATGATTGAGAAATTGTTGTATCGTGAAGAAATAATCGAATGATTATAAAACAAAAATAAGCAAATCGCTTTCGTAGATTGTGAACGAACGAGAACAAAACAAATTTAGTGCACTTTAAACTCCCAGAAAATTAAATGTGAGTTCGCAAAGGCTGCTCTGATATCCCGTGAAGTTTCTAATGAAATACGCAGGCCAAAATTCAATTTAAATTTGGCTCAAAGCTAAATAGGTTAAACAGATGCAGTTTTTAAACTTGATTTGATTGAAAAGTCAAAACAACTCTTTTGTCACTTCTGATTGCCAAAAGGTCGTCGAGCTCGAGGCTTCAATCCAATTAACAACACCAACAATCGACTTGCCAATTTCCTCTTAATTACTATTTCATCTCGAAATTCATCCGAGCCGGCTAACTAAGTGGAACGTTGCCGGTGTTTCAAATGTAACCGGAACCGTTCTGGCGAGTTGGGCGCCGGGGTGTGCATGCTAATAATGCCAAAGCTGGTTTTCACGCAGATTCATCCCTTTAGTCAAACAGGAGCGGCACTCTTGGACCCAACATGCATTTTGCCCAATGGCTCCAGCGCGAATAAATGAAGCAAGACAAATTGACTGTGAAAGCAAGCGGAACGCCAGCAAGACGATGGGCAGCAACAGACTGTGTCGGATGCGATCGGATGTGGCTGGCAAAATCCCAGTCGGAAAACCGATTATATCCCGTTTTCAATCTTCAACTTTCAAGAAGATAAAATTCCCCGAGAAAGGGTGTGGTCCTAAATTTTGATTACAAGCTTAAACAAAATTATTCTCGGTTGGAAAATAAACCTGGAGTGGATGATTAATGTGCAAGTATAATTATTTTCTGAAGAGATTTAGAAAATTACTGGCGGCGAAATTAGCAATTGAGAAAAGCAGATGAGAGGACTACTCGACCAGCTCCAACATTTGTTGACCTTCGAGAGCGGGATTATCGCGTTGAACTTGATGGGGATGAAGCCGGCGTTTTAGAGGATGACTGTTGATGCTCTTCCTACCCCAAACAAAGTCCTGGCAGATATTTGGTCTTTAATTAAACTGATCTCCGCAGCTGCTGGCCCTTCTAGAGGCAAAACCACTTGAGGAATTATGCATATTAAGTAGCTCGCATAATGCTTCATTTGCCAGTGAATTTTCGCTTTAAAAAGGAGTGAAATCTCATGTCTCCATTCATCAAACCCTGGAAGGAACATTTTAAATCAACCCGGCAGCTTTCATCCGATTCTATGGTCAATGTTTGCAGTGGCCAGTGGGTATGCGTAAAAGAAATTATCCCGCTTTTGTCCGACAAGTGGAACAGACAACATTACGAAATCCGTACACAGAATGCCAGTAATAATCAATTACTCATCCAATCGATGGCCGAAATTTTAAAAGCTACATGTTTTTGCATATTTAGGGCGAATAAAAAGAAAACGCACCCACTTTGGACATTCATACTAAGTGGTCCAGCCAAATGATACCGTTTTTCAACCGGAATTCCCTTTGTTGCGGCGGGTTATAAGGTTAATTCGTTGGGTGATTAGCTATGCATGGATTTGGCCACGAAACTTGGGTTAACTTAATGGGAAATAAACGCCGCGCTCAGCTGCGAGCTTGCTCATTAGAATAAAAGTCGAAATGGAAAACAAATCATTTAAACGAATGCACCGTGCGTGTTGACCGTGATGATATTGTTATTCTATTCCCCCCTTGTTACTTTTAAGGATGGGATGAGGAGCACATCCGCCGCTTCAGTGAAACATGATCACCTGATGTGATTCACCCATCTCATCCTGATTCATCCCCATTGCCAGCCGACAGCCTGTCTGTTTACCACAACCGGCTTTCTAATTTTCAATTTCCAGGACGCCAGCGCGTTTTTACTGCTTCGAAGACTTTGCACGTCGTTACAGTCACAGTGGCGAAAAATTTGATTATCATTCATCTCAGTGAATTATTTGCAGCCACTGCATGAGAGAACTTTCAAAAGATTGTTTCTACAACGTAGAAAACGTTAAAAATAAAACATTCTCCGGAACAACATAGAAACTATATGCTCATTTATGAAATAAAACATTTCAATATGAAGTCTTGTTTTCTGATTTTCAAAAAACAGAAATTGCGATCCGATCATATCTTTTTTGTCCATCTTTTTTTACTGATGCAATTTTTACAATTTTCTTCAATTGCAGCTATTCTAAATCGTCCTGAAAACTGTTAAATCGATTAAGCTACGCATAAATTTATGATTTTTTGAACCAGATCGTCTGACGAAATTATGACGAACCGCGATATTCACACAAATCTATAAGAGGGCACAGCGGAATAACGGAAATGGGATGAAATTGATTTTTCAAGTGTTAATGATGGGAGTTCAGAGAGCGTGCATAATCTTGTTTTCTTCCTAATTATTATGATCTATAATTTCGGTGAGAGGCCTTAGAGGCACAAAGAATAAAAACGCCTAAATTGACGAGATCCTTTTTTGCCTTCTTTTACACTGATCTAGATCAGGCCTTCTCACTTACCATCCGACGTTTTCCACACTGCCGCGCTCCAGAAATCCAACACGGAAATGGGGAAAAATCGGAAATGTTGATTGTCGGCCACCAGCCGCGATGTGTAGATCCACAAAAAAATGTGAGCTCTAAACCGGTCAAATTGATCTCTTCGAATAGAAACGGTATCGCAAAATATTCGCTTGGATTGCAGATTCCCTCCGAGGAATTTCAAGATCGTGAGAGATCAATTCTGTTTCCAAATGAAAAATCGATCCTGCAAAACATTCGATTAAGAAAACAAAATCAAATTACGAAACAATATTTTCAAGTTCGGCTGTCACACATAGAATGGGCGACTCAGAAATTGGTTATAATAATAAAAACAGAAATGTTTGCACTTTGTTAAACGAAGATCGCTGCAGAAGTTCGCGGAAACGGAACAGCATTACGAATACGAACAAGAAGCCGGAATGCCACTTGCATTTAGAATACAGTGTAATCTAATCAATCAGACTACAACGTGCAGAAAATCTCCTTCCACGTTCAAAAACTGATTGATAATAAAACACATACTATGGGAGAAAATGTTGTGGTGTCCACACAGTGGTAAAGCAATACAGCTGCAATCATCGCCGGCAAGTGAAAAATAGCAATAATAAATCTGGATGAATAAGACGCCAGGGAGTTGGATAGCTACGTGTCTAATCGGATCATCAAGAAGAAAAACGAGCTCCTCACAGAGAAGGACAAATCAGGCTTATCTCTATCAGCAAGCAGGACGAAAAATGGATTTTTGTACGGGCATTGTGGTGACTGATACAAGGAAGAGCCTGTGCATCTAGAAAAAGGACAATTTCGCGTTCCCGATCACACACACATCAATGGTTTCTTCTTCACTGGGCAGACGAGAACAAGCCCGGCCTTTTCATGAATCCCCTATTTTAAAGCGGAAATAGACAAATTGATTTTGCACTGACTCAGAAGGAAGGCAATGCGAGGGTGGGGTTCTGGGAAAATGGGAAGAGGGACTTTGTTTGAGGTGGAGTTTTGAGTGTACTTTGTACGGGATTGATCGGCTCTTTCACGGTTCAAGTTTGATGCTTCGTTCTTGAAATGAGATTCATTTCCTCTTGTTTAAATCAGTATTGCTACTGATGAAATTCCTAATTTGCTTACGTTTCGAGGACTTTCATGAAAATGCGCTCTCGTATTAATTGGAAAGCAAATACAATCCAGCAAAAAACATCACCGTACATTATTTGCAACTTCTTGGAAACTTTGGATGCTCTACTTGTATCCATAGTTAATTCATTTCATTGATACTAGATTAGGAAGCTGGCGCAAATATTTCAAAGCTGGATTTGTGGAGAACACTAAAATATTCACAGAGTGGCAATATAATCGCTTTCCCACAAGAGGGAAGTGACACCGGTACCATCCAATTCTAGTATGAAACTAGGTCGCCAGAAAAAGGATTTGTCTGCCGGAGGATAATGGTGATCCACTTGGATATGAAAAAAGCTCTTCTCTGTAAGCTCGTCAACTTGTTCAAACGGTTATTTCATAAAAACTCGAGCAAGCGCGCTAATCAACATCTCAAATACTCTTTGAAGAAAACTCAAAAAACAAGTTGTCAATAAATTACCGAGTGTGAGTGTGAGGTTCGTTCTCATAGCAAAACGAACACATGGAGCATGTGGAACCCAATTATTCTGTCATTAGGAACAAACCATAATTGAAAAACAAAGCAACGACCCAAATATTCCGCATTTGTTTCATAACTCTGTTTAAAAAAACAGCGGTTGTGCTTCGCCGGTCCGCCATGGTTCGCCGTTTCTGCTCACGAAGCACGTCGAATTTCAAGTTGGCGTGCAGAGCAGCTTTCCATTAAAACTCATTCGTTTCATCATTGCAAACCTAATTCAATTCGTCTGTTTAGGGGATGTGGTCGCTTCTGGAATAGAAGGCCATTCCAGTGTTAGAAAACCCATATCAAAGTTAACTATCCATAAGGACGTGATCATCGACTGCAAATGCCCAGTTAAATGTTCCGTAGCGCGATGGATGCTTTGGTAATGACATGAGTCCCTAGCTGGAAAATTTAATGAGATGAAACCCTTCAAAATTCGTTCGTGCCGTTTTTCATTCGTTGGTTGTTTTTTCCCGCTACGGCCAAAGATTGCTCCTCACATCAAACCGAACTTTTGCACGCATGGGATTTTGACAAGTCCCAGCGCTTTGCATGGGCGATAAATAAGGCAAGCACGAAGTAATTAGTTTCGAGTGCTTTGCTCGTTATTTTCGTGGGTTACGGAAACGCCTTTTAATTTGAGCTGACAGTTTCTTAATGGTTACATAAATGTAACGGTTTTCGCCTTTTTTGTGACTTGAAACATTTTAGTTGAATGTTGCTTTTTCGTCTGAAAAGAAGTATGTAAATTTCGTTCCGCATCAGAAGTCAAAGCGATTTATTTTCCGGACAATCGGCTGTCTAAACTCTTGCAAAGGATATGGTTTGCTTCGTAATATTGAACTGACTATGGCACTTACGAAGGAACAGAGACTGGGTCAACCGTTTTATTTCCAAAGTAAATTAACAACTAAATAGGGTTGAGAACCCAAATTGCACTTTTCGCCCTGGATTGATCCAGTTCAGGTCTGGTGTTGCATTTCAAAACCCCAAGCGGTCATCGCTTTTAGTATCCGATAATGCGCCACATACCGTATGTACAAAATGCTTTAACAATCAACTGTGAAGAGGCAAAATCACATCCATGTTTTTCAAAATATTTTAGTGAACAAATAATACTGCTAATGATAGCAAGTTCTGCAGTCACGTAAGGAACAAGAATATATCATTCAGAATTCCTCGATTGGCTCGAATGTGGGCTATGCAAAGTTCAAAAGGTTCTCATAAAATCAACGATATTATGATTCGGATGAGAATATTCAGGTAAGATGTCCCATGGGAGGACCGGCACGAGACTGGCTGATCAAATATGCAAAAATCGTAATTTGCTCTGTTACTCTGCCAACTATCGAATTCGAGGAGCTGCAACGCGCATACGGAAATTCACAGATAAAAAAAGGAAAGAATTCAACGTTTCAAAGCTTTCAAAAGAACAATCGAGAAAACAAATAATATATTTACATACGTGTTCAATCAATTCGAAATCCGTCCGAATGACCTCTATCGCAAAACAGATCGAACTTATGAAGTCAACTTACGCGAGAAAAATATGAAAACATTTAGACAACCTCCATTTAAATCAAATAAAATCGATCCTTTGACAAGTTTTAGAACTATGGCAGGTCCAGGGATTTTCATGTAGAATCTTATTTTGTGCACTGGTCCGCTGATTGATCTGAAGAATGTTCTCACGAAAATGGTTGATCTGTTCATGTTTGCATGCACCTTCAACGATATGATTGTGGTTACAATTTGTTTAATTAGCACATCCTCAAGAGACCATCAACCTGCCCCAAAAATGCACGCCTTATGTCTTTCGGCATATATCGTTCGGCATACACTATCCGCCGATCAAGAAAGTGCTAATTGGCTCACTAGGATAAAATCCATTTGGTATGCTGGTAACTAGCCGGCAGTCTTGCCAGATTGCCATTTAGTTAACCTTTTCGGTCAACATTGACTTGAAAGGGTTCGCAAGAATATACTGCAAAGAGATCCGAAACCAGATCTGATAAAGTGTAAAAGTCTGTCGCATTAGCGGTCACATTATACGCTTTTGTTTTCAGAATTTTTTAGTCCATAAATACACGCATTGACGTGGTTGAATTTAATTTTTACTTACCTGAATTTCATTCGTTCGCATGAATATTCGACAAATTTAAAAATTAAAATATCATTGAAAGATTCTAACAATTCTAATATCTTTCAGTTTAACAGAAAACTGACGTATCATTCATTTTATTTCACATTTATTCACTGGAAACCCAGCTGCACCTGCTAAAAGCAGAAGACAAAGGCCAATGCGGTCGTTGGTAGCATGGAACGCAGATGTGACCTCGGTTCTCAAATTGAATCAATCAACACTAGAGAAGCCGCAAAATCAATGTGTTGATATCAAAAAATCTTTTGCTAAATTTTCGTTCCTCATCAAAAAATAGAGATGTTGGCTCTTCGCGGAAGTACGGTGAGGAAATTCTTATAATAACTAAATAAAGTTGTATTGTACCGTTCTGACCTGCATGCTGTGATTGTTCGTAATATGAACACATTCAAATAAGCTATTTTTGATTGAGCTACCTTGTTCAATTTGCCTGAGTGGGCCGCCATTTGTCCACACGACCTTTTGCATCATACTAAAAGCCATCATCACGATATGCCTAATCCACACAAAAGGGTCACCAGAAGGTCTATAAAATGAATTGGATGCAATATTCCCCCAAAAGCCGGTTGATCCAACACCTGTGGGACAAGCCGGCTTTATTCTTTTATTTCCGCCCTTCAGCAACTTCTCCATCTGTCGATCTCGGATGCTCTATGAAAGCTTTACTGAAGTTAGTCTGTAAATATCCCTTTCCTGACAATTGCATTCTGAATAATCTGATTCTAATCAAGAGGCAACAGTCTCATTTGTTTTGTAAAAATAATTTTTAAGGAAACAATGACTGGATTAGCGGACGTTTCTCAACTAATTTTTTCATAGATTCATATGAAGCATGAGAATATGCTACGAAACAGAAAATAAGAATTTAGGAAAAAAAACATTTATCACATATAACCAAATAAATATTGGTCAAAACTAGATGTCATGAGTCGACCTTGCAAAAATGCGATAAGAGTTTCATTCACCCAAAGGATGATCACGGGAGGATTATTCCAGTTCTAATCATCATGATAAGCAGGTAAATAGAGCCGCAAAACAAAAAGGATTAAGAGATTATGACTTTTCAATTGTCTACCATTCCAAGCTCAAAATGGAGACGTCGCTCTTTGTCCACAAGGTCGTTCAGGGATTGTCATTCAGAACCAACCAAGCGCCAAAAAGCCGCATAGAGAATTCGGGCTACATGCACAAGGTAATGAGAAATTTTCCAGTCGGAACGAAATCCAGAAAAAATTCACGTCATTTAATATCAGACTTGGCAAATATTCTGATTTTGATTCGTGAAAGGTCACCAGAACCAAATCCCTACCTGTATGTTGTTGTGTAACTGCTGACAATGAAGCAAGCAAATATAATAATTACACGGAGCTCCCAGGATGGTTGATCAGCTTTTAGCCAAATCCCTGTTTCAAAACGATGATTAATCGCGATGGCAGACGCTAGGATGCCACACTTGCAAAATACAGAAAGATCCCGTCGTGCGGACAATTGTACGGTACAAGTCGTCGAACGTGTTTACCCACATGGAATAAAGGCCAGCAATCTAGTGGATCATTTGACTTCACCGTTAGGGATCCATGTTCTTAAGAAAAAGGGAAGGGCGATTGAATTTGCAGAACAATACAGTACGTCCGTTCATCCTACTTTTTGACAGCTCGAAATATTTCACAGTTGGATTGTGTGACATGCGGGCCTCTCTTACGGTATCCACCTCCATTCACCGGCAAATTATATTGCACATTTCCAATTTTAAAGGCCCAACTGCCGGGAGAATCATCTGTATAATTTGCATCCTTGTTCCTTTTCAAGCAATTATCAAGTCATGCCGAAAATGCCATTATTCTCCACTCTCATCAAAGCAACACAAAATGTCATTTATTTCACGTTCATGTTCGTGATCGCAGAAATTAGCTTTGAGATTCGTCACACCGGCTTGTCACTTCAAGCGAATAATCATCAGCGGTGTCTTGTAAAAGTCTCAAAAAGTTGCTTGCCTTGCGTGCTCTGAATGTCACACCCTGTCACCTCTTTCTCACACATCGATGAAGAAACTCAAGACAGAACTGTAAACAAAGCAAAATTTCCAAACGAAAGGTCATCTAAGGACTAGATTTCGGTAAAATTCAGCACGCGATCGGCAGAATTGACCTGTAATCTTCCGACTATTTCCTGACTTCAGAACGGAAATGACAAGAATCCAGAATTTTGGGGGCCAGTTCCCACCTGATCAGCCTACTTAAACAGATTTAATACAAGGCTTCTTTTGAATAATTCCAGAAGTCTTCATCTAGATTAAACACGCAATCCATTTTAATGACTTTGTATACTTCCTGTGTTCACTTTCCCTTGAGCAAAATATATTGAAACAACCCTATCCGAAACTTGGACATGTTTAAAGGCATTCATAGCCAGTTTGACAGGCACAATAGCAACGCAGGAACTAGCCAGTCTTCCTATGCTTAAGGACCCTTTCGCCTTCCACGTATTAAAGCCATGATACTGGCTAGGTTTAGCGAGCCATTTTAAATGGTGGAACAAGGCTAACTGGAAGCA